>CALYDF020005421.1:0-14389 GCA_944474145.2 Dicrocoelium dendriticum | reverse complement strand
ATGCGCTTGAGTATTCTTTTTTATGCACCGAAATTAAGGAACGCAGAACTACCAAAACTAGAAGAGGTGTTTAACAACAACGACGAAGTGGACAAGTTAAATATTAGCTTATGTTTTGGGACTGTTGCTTGTTACCTAAAACTTTTTATCCAATAAATAGTTTCCCCGGCAGAATCTCTAATCGTTAATACCTTAGCTACGGGTTTTAACTTATAATATGTACGATTGTCTCGGTACCTATGACAATAGGCCCAGCTGTCAAAAATTTGATGATTCACAACATACTTGACATGTAATGATGTAGGCGAAAGGTACCTTCTCGCGTCGAATTATTACTGTTGACAGGTGAAGGTAATCAGGTCAGACAGAAGTATAAAAGGGGAAAAAATATGTCAACGCTAAGTCCGCGAAAGCATTGCAGTGACTTCGAATGGAACGTTTAATATTTCTTTTGGTTTTGCTAAGCCAGTCTGAGCCCGTCGGATAAGCAATCCCTTCTATGACCTAGCTAAACGCATCATCAATATCCATACACGTTAGTTAAGGCTGATAAACACACCACATCTCATGTGCCACAATACAAATAGCGAGAAATTAAACACTGTTGACCTTAGAGCTATTAATATGTAACGTTGCTAATATCACGAATGTGATGGTCGTTGAAGAGGAAAGTTTAACGGAAATGAAATGACAAAAGACACACAAACCAAACGCCACTGAGATTGGCGCTTCATCTTGTAAGCGAGTTTCTCTAACCACACGCGTTCCTCATCCTTAGTTCCCCAGACAGTTAGTCTTGATAAAACAACCGACGCCAACTACAAAGTGAGGGAATTCATCCGTCTCGACCCAGTCATCACTTGTTCTCCCCTCCTCTTTTTTCATCCACACCACCGGCTCGTAAACAACGCGCGTTTTGGGAGTCGTTGCATGACATGCGCAACACGTTGCCTAGCCATCGCAGCCTAGTGCGGGCGTCAACCCGAAATAATAACGAATTCGCACTCGCTTCCGCGACTCGGAACTAGGTAATACTGAGCTTGATATCACGCCTCAGAAGCTTAAAATGGGCAAATGGCTGACACTGAAATGTATATTGGGATGTGCATCCATTGAATATAACACACGGTATTTGATCTAACGGATCGTATTAATATACTGCTAGAATGCAAAACGACTTCACATTGCCCTAAAACCATGTATCACAAGCCTAATCGCATTGAGCCAAATGTTCCACAACATAAAAAATTATACATCGCTGACAGATTGTTCTACATTCGGTTCTTACCCTTAGCATGTATATGTTAGGAATGACAAGATTAGTAGTTGCTGTTGAAATACTTCCTGTGCTCATAGTTTTACCTGTACAACAATAAACAGCAGATTTAATCTTTTAAGACATGTGCCTCAAATCGGCATAATACTGGTTGAATGGATCATGGGTTCATTTAGAGAAGTTTTGCTTACCGTAACCTTGTCAAATAATGACGCTTAGGAATGTACTATCAACCAGATTCAGTACAATTAGAACAAAATAAAATGCCTCAGGTTTGTAAGTTATCAGTATTGCGCTAAAAAGACTTCCGTTACTTTAAAGCGACCACGCAAGTTTTGAAAACAACTACGTACACAAAGCTGTTTGATACGTCCCGCTCTTCCTGAGCACCTAGCGGATGGGTATTTAAGGCATGGCAGTTTTATTAGCATTCGAATATGGTATGACGATTCCCTATAGCGAAGGTACAAAAGTCGGTGTTAATCTCCGTATAAATACTAGCACATCCTGACTGGTATGAGTTAGGAGGACCAGCGGAATGCTCATCCAGGGATTGCACCCATGCTGCCGAATGTATTCAGCGTTAGTGCCTTAAGAAATGCTGCCAATATATATACCTATATCGATGAATTTATTTGCAGAATACCTTACATTTCAGCTAAAATTCACAACGATTTTTGACCTATGTTAAATATTTTACAAATGCTGTGTGTAGCATAAACTACGTAGTGATTGTTATCATCTAGGTATTCAATCAATGCAAAAGTAGGATGTAAACTGCATAAGAAAAGCTTCCTATATAAAAAGCAGTAAGATTTTTGACGGTTACCAGTCAATTCTACAAATATTAATATAAATTTTGACTACGAACACGGTTTGGAGTATAGGCTGCCAAGAAAAAACCAAATATTCGAAGACACATACAACTGTTATAAAGAAATAAATTGTTATTTTCACAAGTGATCGGTTGTTAAAGAAAAATAGGCGATTTAATTTAATGGTTTTCACCACTATATCTGTAGCATAGTGAAATTTGACAACAACATGTAAAGACAGCATAAAGAAAAAGCTAATTTTTGTTACATTCCGTCACACGCAGTACAATTGTTATTTCAAAAGCTTTTTTAAAATGTAATTACCACACTACCTGATATAAGATACAAATAGCTGACAACTGCTGCGGAGAACACCATAAAATTTAGGTGAACCGTGTTCTCCTTTGGGCAGCAGTATCATGTTGTTATGTGATAAAACGTCACATGTTACGGATGATGACGACTTGCAATCGACAACTTAGGTTATACCTATGTTTCCAACCTAGGATTTGGTGTATGATATGGTTCCATTATTTTAGCTGTTCTTAGGGTTATGTGGCTAACTTTTATCCTAATGCATAAGCGACCTTGACTGAACATGATTTGAGTACTATTTATCAAATTTTAATTCGCCTACTAATTGTCCATATAATTTAAGTCGTGTTGACCGAATTGTTGGATTGATAAATCAGTAACCATATGAAAACTTCAGGCCTGATTTTATTAACTTACAACCGATTCAGGCACAATATGAAACTAACTAGGTCAGATTACTAAAGAAATGTATGTATTAATTACATATATAATTTATAGTCATGCCTCCAGTATCCGGTCGATATGGATTTCGTAAACAACTGGTATAACTGGTTCGACGTAATGTTGCATATGTTTAGGATGGTGAACCAGGAGACATTAAAGCTTATGCAGCTTATTGCAACAGTTGCATAATAGTTAAATTCTTCTCAAATAGTTGCTTCATTTAATTGACAGATTCAGCTAATCCTCCTGTATCTGACATTTTAGCAGCATAGTTAAATGTCTGTTATTTTGCAATTATACGCAGTAACTTCTATGGTTTATCAGACTCCTTTTCAGAAAGATAAAAGTTAAAGCCACAAACATTTAACAGGGATACATAAATTGCTTGGTCATTAGAAGACATGCCTTAAAACGGTGTAAAAATGTACACATCGTATATTCAGCTACAGGTGACCTCATTTATGCTCCTACTTCGCACAATGAAGCCAAAGCCAAAACTTCGCCGTGCGTTGCACGTATTCTGGGATCAAGTTTTATGAGCACCTGGCTTAGTTTCATTAAGTTATGAATAAAAGGGTCGTTCAATGTTCCGACTACAATTCCAGAACCATCAACCGTATAATTTTATAGCGAGTGTAAAGTTCGTGTACCTAGCGACTTCTAGGATATTAAACCCTTATTATCCCATATTTACTGATGGATCACCCAAACTATGTATATTTAATATTTTGGCAGAATAAAGTCTTACCTAGTGCACCATTATAGAACTTTAGTAAATGCATACCTTAGTAGACCTAAATAATCATCTGAAAAAGCTGGCGAAATAACACACAAGTAACAACAGTAATACAATTTTAGTGCAACTTTAAAGAACAATGTGATAACAAGGCTCTTGAATTCATATTATATATCATGTGATGCAAATACACCTAAATTTATTTAGTTAGCAAGATTAAGAAAGGAATAATTGTTTTCTTTTGTGTCGAAATGTCCTTGGTATCTTAAGGCGAAATAGGACATTATATTAGCTAACGAAGTAAGCGCAAGTTTTATTTTATTTGTATGCGGATTTACAATATTTTGTTAGCAAAGTTGCAAAAGGTAAGCATGGCAATATTTTGAAGCACTGTGGCATGAATTACGTCGGCGCTCTGTGTTAAGAGTGACGAAACTGTGCATTTGCGTAACAAAAAATATAAATCTACAAATACACAAATTTTATAGTCTTCTCATTTAAATTGCGATTCCAACGTGTTATTTTATCTACTTTGCTCATCCGTAAAATATAGCATGTGTCTAGTTTGCATGTCCCAAGCACTTCACATAATGTAAACTTCAAAATAACCCCCAAATATATGGGTTAACATAGTTTTATTTTTCATACTTCGAGTCAGCACGTCAGGCACCCAAATTTTTTGCAATGCTGCACGAAATCAGCTTCAATATCAGCTTGCTCTAATTTTTGTTTGTTGCTGATAACCTGCCTGCAAATTGCACCGAGGTGTGTCTAAGTTACAAATGGCGATTTGTTTTGAATTCTTTATCACAGTGTACAAAATTAATCGACCAAAACGTCGGTCTGTTCGTAGTAATGAGATGCATCATTTAGCTTTTGTTTACCTTTTACATGTTCGTTTGCTTTTGACTTGTCTTCTTATTGGCAATTGCTGGGGTATTTTACTGAAGTTGTTATTTAAATATATTGAGCCAATTAGTAAACGAAAGCGAGGCGAATTACTGAACACTAAATACAGAGAACAGAACGGGATATCATTCTGTATTGCTTCATTTGGATAAATCGGAAACATCTAAAGAATCACGTCACTGTTGACTGTTCGGTGAGGCGTATTGCGGCTGCGTTGCAATGTTTCCTTGTCCAAAGCGCACCCAAAACCTGCAGTCCGAAAATTGGACATCGAGGAATCTCTGAAAATCCGACACCGATTTCGACTCGACCAGCGCTCCAGAAACGTGATCCAATATTTCGCCACTCGACAATCGAAGTATAAATGGTGAGTGATGCGCTTTACACTAGATGCCACAAGTTTGTACCGGTGTCCGCTTCTGCCCCTTTGGTGCGCCAATGTGCAGCAGCGGCCTCAACTTAGGAAAACGGCTCAGGTGCTATATACATCGAGTCATGATGAGATCAACTCCGAGCCGACGAAATGACAAGACATAAATTCCTAGTCGCATTCACCGGTTCTCGTGTGGACACACTCCGTCAATTTGGAAAGAGTCGGCTGCTTACATGATGGAACTGTTCTAGTCCCTGCACCACACCTATTGCAATCGGATAATAGTTGAGTAAGCCATACTTGAGCACCGCTCTTATCATGGAAGATTAAAGAGAAGTGGCAATCTCTTCAGACCTAGTGCAAAAGCCGCGTCAAAGTGCCCAAGGAAGACATAATCCTTGTACGTACATTACATTCGTGTTGTTGACAGTTTAGGTAACAACGTAAAAGTACGCCGAGATACTTGCTGGAACTGGTGTGATGCAGCGCGTGGCCAGTCAGTGTGTACGTACGCCTACTAGCACTCGTTGCAAAGCTTATAAACGAGAACTTGGCCTGGTTGACTGGTAGGTCATCTTCCGCCGACCTCAGGAATAGGCGATCTATATCTTGATTTAGAAAGTCACGGTATTTAAGAAGAAAAAGAACCCACAAAATCTTCGACTCATTTGCAAACATTTTAAAATGCGACCAAAATGCTGAAGCAATTCGTTTATGTGAATCAGGAATAAAACTGGCTCCAGCACTGTATCATGTAGGGGTACCAGTCCCTTGGGTGTTCATGCACCTACACCCGCTCTTTTATCCAGGAAAGTAAATCAATACTTCAGCGCCAAATTTCGCTAACAACTCCGCACATCTTCAGCTTGTGTATCAGGATCGCATTGCTTAATTCATCGAAAGATTTACTGAAATCAATGTAGATAACATCTACCGATTTCACCCGGTTCAACGCTTGAAATGAATCCTGCCGTATCCGCAGATTTGTACTTTAACAAATTAGGGATTGTGCCTTATATACCAATAATAACCAAATAGGGATTTCCCTGTCAAACAAAGCATAAAATCTATCCTTCACACCTTTTCTGAGTTGTTATTATTGACTGACATAAGCAATCAAGTCTTCATTTTTAGATCCTCCGTGACTGTAGCGAGAACGGGAAGTGTACAAATTCCTGAAGTTCAATTAGATAAATATTTCTAGTTTTTAAGAAAGATGAGAAATATGTTTTCGCTTGAATGCGATTAATCAAGTTTCCTGGAAGGTTTTTGTAATAAGCGTTTTTTTTAAAAAAACATCAACCACATAAAACACGTCCGGTTTAACCGTTAACATATTTCTTCCATGTTTCGTTCCATAAAGAAATATGATGACGGGTTCCCAGATTGCAACAAAACGGGGGAGGTAGTTTTCCTTGGAGAGCCATCTAACTTCTGTACACAAAAATGTTCTTGGAAATCTGCACTTTGTTCATTATACAACCGCTGGAAGAGACGAGCATGAAGAAGGTTCTATTTGATATTTCGACGAGTATTTTAAAAATTGACATTAAATTGTTCAAGTGTCTTCCACCTTCTCAGCTAGCTTTTGCTCTCGATGAATCATCACGTGAAGATTATTTAGATTAGTAATAAATCTTTGGTGTCTTCCAAACATTTGGCAGCGTGATCGCTGCCGAATTAATCCAGCCGTTCGTGCCTACTTTTGCTGTAATTTTTCGGATAATTTATCTGCATGTGAACAGCAATGAATTTCATTAAGTTAGAAGGTTAAGGGTAAAGTGATACCAGACAGGATTTTTTAGCTCAGTTCTGCTTCCGCATTTATGAATCTGCGGTATTATCCTAAGCCTTGATGCGGAATAAAATACGTTACCTTCTAAGAAGCGCTAGAATATATGTGCCAATAGTTTTACCAGTTTCGTTACTGTCGTTCCTAGCGTCTGGATACAACCTTGGAAATGAAAAATATGATAAAGACTAGAACAATTGGACTATTCCGATATGTTGTTTGGTTTATGGTCCTCGTTGTTACGAATAGTACTTGACTGCATATGCCATGGTAAATTTTCGTTTGACGGCTTGTCAAAGTAGGAAATGTTACCGCGTATAGTTAATTTGCAATACGATGAGCAGGGGAAGCATAGTATTCACCCCTGATTTGCATAGAAGAGACTAAGATGTATTTTTCCTAAATCGCATCTAATATATACTAAGCTTAGTTTGCATACATTATTCGGCTTCCGCTGCAAACCGGTCACACAGTTGGATAATTAGAGGGATGGGTTTGAGAAAAGGGGATGGTAGAACATCCCGCACAGAATCAAATACGTTTTAGGAGTTAGCACGGCGTCGGATCCATTGTTGGAATAAATTTACACCCTTGGATAATATCAAACGAAAAAAAGGCAGGCAGTCAAACCCTAAAGTACTAATCGACCACTCTCTGCTAACCGGTAGACAACCATCCCCGGGAAATTTGTGGATGTGCATTTCTTGTATTATCTCATCCAGCTTATACTATTTTCGCGGAGTGAGTTGGTTGACGTTCATTTCTGACCTTGATGAAAGTGCGTAAGTAGCAAGCAAATGTTTTGCTTACAAACGCCAACCGAGTGGTCTGCGGGGCTGCGCGGTCGGTATGATCGTTTGTGCACGTGCACAGGCTGAGAACGTCACTATGGATGTTAAGTCATTGATCTATCCAAACATAAGAGTTATCTTTCGGTGAAAAGGAAACTATAGCAAAAGCTTGACTTTAACAGCAAATAGCATTATTTAAGCCCGCTTTTGAAACAACTAGCTTATGCACGAAGTGCATTCCTACGAGTGTCTATAAGTAATATGAAGTTTTAACATGGTGTTTTAAGTGTGTATAATAACGACATATACGTCAAAAACGTAGACATGCATCGCACATGAATGCGATAATAATAATTTGGACAATAACTGTTCACCTATTATAAATGATAAATCCGCGTCGCATGAATATAATCGCAAAATGTTTTGGCAAATTGGGGTCGCATAATGAGGGAATAGGCAGAGGCGATGGGAGAGTGCAACCCCAGGGGAAAAATGTGAGGATTAAGCTAGATTTGCTCATCTAATTATCTGATACGTCTATGCTTGACATATGTTACCTGAGAGATTATTGAATACCTGCTTGCCGCAGACCTCAGTATCGTATATGTATTTTGGCACCTGTGTCGACGTGTTGCTTTCAAACACGCCTGGTAGGGATGTAAAGATTACACACAGACCACTATCTGTCCTCTAGGTTTAAGTAAGACTAACGTCCTCATCAAATGAACGGATTTCTCATATGGTTCGCCTGTCAACGAACTGGCTCCTTTTCAGCTGTTAATACCAATTTGACTGATTTAATTGAAACGCTTAATATAATTGCACGGGCCTTGCCAACGAGTATGAAACCTAGATGGACGCGCAATGCGGAAAATATATTGCACCATGGAAAAGAAATCACGTTCACGGACATTTCTGAAATTTTCTCTGCTAAAGCCCGCATTAAATGCACTAGATTTAAACAGATTACATATTTGTTTGAGATAAGTCTTGCGGTTTCATAAAGTCGATCTTTCATTGCACCAAGAGGAAAAGATGTATTCATAAATAATTATGCACATTTTAATGAGGAACAGAAACTAACTTTCTTAATTTGTGGTAACCAACATGGTGCATCAATTTGCACTAGATTTCTAACGTTTCTTTCGCCTAATGGATTTAAAAACAAAGGATGCTATAGATGTCTAAGCGGTGGTCACTTGGCCTCTTCTTGCACATTAGGGAGCAGGTGAAGCTCGTCTGGTTACAAAGCTCTTCGCCACTCACTGCTATATTTGAAACGAAAGTAAGATCCGTGGCAAAATACAAGCATCTGTTGCACGTCTTCAGGCTCGAGACAAAATGTATGTCCTGGCAAAGGAAGTCTACAATGTTTTGTGGATCAATTGAAACTTGTGCTGCCAGAGAGTGGCTCAGATATAACCGTGGTATACGAAGATTTTTACCTGAAGTTGGGCTAGAGACTACCTAAGTCGTTGTCGATAAAAACACGGACATGTACCTCATGGATTTATGTCGGTTTCATCTGTTTCAAACTGAATGCATTGTGTGGTGATGTTGTTATTTATGTCTCTAATGCCTGCTTTATTTTAAATTAAAAATTGCTACTAATCAAAAGCACCACGTTAACGATAGCTCGTCGCGGACCGCAAATTATTGATGCAAAATTTGTTGAGCTCCTTGATAACCGCTTTTGAATTTTGATTAGAGCTGATGTATATGTAACACATTGGCATCTAGAGCAGTGACTTCTTGAAAGAGATCAGTCGTTTGCTTTAAGAAATACATTTGTGTGTACGCTGGTTGGACAATTGGAACGGGAAACAGCAACATTGGTCTTTATGCAACATATCTATCATATTCGGCAATTTGTGGAACAAGAGATTTATGAGAAATATCCGTCAAATTAAGCATTGACAACACGTGTGATAGGGACGGTGCACAGTTTGGAACTCCACGTTCTGACACTAACAATTTCAAGAACTTGTGCAACTCCATCCTTTCGCAAAACTGGAAAAATAAAGTTTGCGTGAGAACTTTTGCTTTTGAACTTCACAGGAAGTCAAGTCTACGTTTATTTTCTACTATCTTCGATAACCCGTAGGATGCGAAGTCGGTTTTGTTGAATGAAACTAACCTGGACACCTCTGGAGTGCAACCAATTGATATCTTCCTTCTACAATATTGGCAAGAACCCACCCCTGCGCTGAACTTTGGTGGTGATCAGCTAGTAGTCGTTAACTAATTTAAGTACCTGTGCAACTGTAATACCGTTTGTGGGATCGAAGCTGAACTTACGAATAGTATAGCAAATTTTGTGGTATTTTTCTAATCTCTGCCATTTGTAGCGCAGACGCGACATCTCTATCTCCCTGAAGGGCAGAGTTTATAATGCAGTCGTGCATTCAACTCCAGTATATGGTTGTGAATCCTGTTCCATCAGGTCGACAAACATAAAGGGGCTGGTCAATTTCGACCAACGCTTCATTTCAGCTTAGTTTAGTAAGCACTGGGTTTGCAATGAGATATTTCGGTGCAGTATGTGTTAGTGAAGGGCTCAGCACCTGATTATCACACACCAGTCTGTGTTGGCTGGAACAAGAGTTGCGCAAGCCAGCACACCGGATCCCGCGACCTGAAAATTTGCACGCCGGGTGTGCGGTTGTAAGAGGAGAAGGGGATGCCAAGCGATCAGGTGGTCGAAAGATAGGAATACCTACGGTTTGAAACTAGCGTCAGTTGCAGCATCTGAACTGCTTAGCTGGTGTCTTAACGAATATGAACTAGTTTGGTCGGACACACTTCCTGCTTTGACGAAGAGTTTGTGTTTCGAGTTTCTTGTTTCCTCATGTAGTTCAACTCCAATGCCGATCTTGTACGATATGCATAATATTTTATTATAAATTAGACTGCTTGCTTTTGAATTGTTTATAATGTAACATATTGTTTATTACCCTTTTTAATGCGGTACGTTAAATTAGGTGTGCTTCTCACTCTCCACTAACGTGTATTGCTGTTTGATGATGATCATTATATGTGAATTGTTCAACTTATAATGTTACTGCGATCTTTCTCACTTTGCATGAATCACCATTATTGGAGTTCCTTCCATATGACAATCCAAATACGATGCGCATCACGACCAAGTTTCAGGTGTCAAGTAACTTGCTAGTTCCCCTTCCGTGATTCTTCTATAGTGTAGACCGCAGATGATGAAATATGATACCTTCTTTCAATTTGATTCTAAAAATACTCAACTTGATACTCCGTTAACGAACTCCGGAATTCAGCACTTTCTGGTATATGTTTTTGATACTATTGCTTTGAATGTAGATGGCAGTGTTATTCCGCATGCCTCCCGGTCTTATTCTTTCGGGTTTACACTGGATATGTCATGTGTGGACGGAACAGTTTGTGGTGCAGCAGAAACCAGGTACTGATATTCCTGTCATTGCAGGCTCAATCAGACTGCTATAGGACACATGCTTCTACAAAGGAACTATTGCTGGCTTGCTCGGCAACATACAGAGCTCCATCATGACACTACATATCCAACGTAAAGCCGAAGCAATAATACCGAGAGGCATGTGGATGGGAGTCAGGTTGTATCAACTTAGCCAGCTATACATTTTCACAGGAAAACACAAGCACGCTTTATTTGGGAATCCACTTCAGACAAGGCGGTGGATGGACCGTAGTCATCTTTTTACTGAGTGTATAGAACCACGATACGCGCCTTGCACCGCTACGAGTACCAAGCTCCAAATTCCCCTACAGCAATACCAACTGCATTCAAGAGACAGTATGGACGCGGTGGGGGGTGACCGACAAGTAGGCACGTTGTCAACATGCACAATAAGTGCAGCGGCACCGGGGATATCAAGCAAATGCCAATCGTTTGAACTGACAATAGTAACTCCAATAGATCGGTAATACCATATGGATAAGCTAACATAAATCGTAGCTAACGTAGTATAGGCAGTAAATTGGCTATCCACATATCTGACTTGCATTTTAGATATTCGATCAAGATATTAAATTACGTATGTAGCAAAGGTGAAGACTAAACTACGTTAACTTCCATACCTTTAAGCGACATGAGCAATGTAATAAAATATTATCCCGGCAGACCCTGGAATACGGTGGAAAAATAGACAAGAAGTTCATAAAATAAATGTCTCCTAAATAAATGATACCAAAATCCAAGCACGGGTCAATAAATCGAAAGAAAGCGCATGCAGGTTGACTACAAAGTTGTAGTTGTTTCCCATACGTTCTTAGCAACACCCGTCATCGTTTCCATACTGGTCCCGAGTGGCCTCTTCCGTGGCTCACTCTACCTGCCTGACTCAAACACTGGAGACCGCATGTGCTACAGCACTATGCGCTCTACACCGATGAAGTACGCTCTATCGGAGCCTGTCGCCTGGCACCTGTCGTTTCTCCTCCGTATGCACGAGCGCTTTCTGGAGCACCACAGCACCATGCACGCCGAATCACCTTCCTTGATTCCCAAAACCTGCAATAGCCATTAGAACGTGATAGGCACAAATTCCTCATATGCTGTTAGCGAAGCTAGGGTTACCCCACATATCGCTTCTCCAAACTCAGTTGGTCAAATACTAGCTGCTTCGGTTTGCGCGTCGAATTCCTAGGAAACAAATAAAGAAGCCGCCTCAAATCTTCCAAAAGTGTGTAGCATACTGCCTACATGCTATTACGGCGTAAGTTTAACTTGTCTGAAACTACGTCCCAACAATGGAGGCCCAGAATCCTTCACGCTGTTAATGAAACGGCTCGAGACATGTATTTCTCTCCGAGATACGATCTGTTTAGCTGCCATGCAGAAGAAAGGGTAGCACCATGTACTAGTAGATCATCAACTTCATGAAAACGGTAAGCTGGTTGTTGTTTTAACCGTCGTACTCTAGCTCCCCGATTGCCGCCGCTGACATCGATGTGCGGAAATGGAGCTCACGGAATATTTGCTGGTCAGTCGAAACCACAATCCCAAAGTTGCAGAAGCGCGAGATGGTTTCCAATACTTCAGCACCAATGCTGTTGCGGTACCATTGCAGGTTGCATCTGAGGTGAAGGCTGAAAGAGACAAACAAGTTTCACCCGCGATTTTAATTAGACCGAAGTTGACAGCTGTCGAAGTCAGAGTACTAGTAAAAGGAAGCAAATCATCAGCGCTGTATGCAAGCAAGGCACAACGTTTGGGACAGATGCATATTAATAGTTGTCTCAGAATTATGTTCTCACTTGGAAACGACAGATGTTTAGTTAGCTAACCATATTACGGGGCTCCCCAGTAACACAGAAAGCAAAAGCAGCATAAAACGTACGCGGGGATATGACATGACATTAATATTAAACAAGGCAGGGGACGTTCATCCGACATCTGCCCACGTAGCTGCATCCTCGCGCTTACACTATTGTGCAGACATAAAAGTAAACTTGCAAACCTAACCGGACAACCAAACATACCCACCCAACGCTTCGTCGTTAAAAGTATACATTTATTTGATAAGGTCAAAGGGTTAAATATGGTTGAGAGCATCCGGTTACAGATTTGCATGTCAATGTGTCCAGTTACAAGACGCCCGCTCCTATGGAGGGTCCATGGGTGACTTGTACTATAACCCCCACAGCTTCATCCGCACACACCATATCCAGTGTAAAACAGAAGGAATGATACCGGGAGGCAAGTTGATGGAAGCAACGTTTTATCAACGGAGCCGGTCCATAATTATTCATAGACAAACACAAGCACGCTGTATTTAGGAATCAAGCGCACATAAGGCGGTGGATGTACCGTACTCCGCTGCACTCTGAGTGCATTTAGCCATGCTTCGAGCCTAGCAACGCCACAATAAATTGCACCCCATTCCCTCCAGCAACGACAAACCGGTTGGCTGCAGCCAAACTACCGAGCTAAGGAAATACACAGACTACAAAATAAACAATCTGAGCTGCTAGCGTTTGCTTCTATAAACAAACTTTGAATGCGATATTTACCGCGGAAGTTTTGGATAAGACCAGTGTTACAGAAGTCATCCAGCTAGGTTTGCTGATTTTAATATTAACATCCGCTTTATGGTCGGCCGCAATTATTGCGCTAACAATCCTATAGGATATTAGAGAACGGTTTGTGTTTACTACCGTCTATATTTTCGACTACGTCCCACCAGACCTGCCACTCACAATTATTGGTCTAAGAAAATCTAAGCTCGCGCTGTGGACTGTTTGTCAGAATGACATTTTCATCACTCTCAAGAATTAGTTGACAGAATTATTCTTTGTATCACCTATATTAATAATGTCGTTTGAGTAAATGACCTACGCCTAGCTAACGAAGATCAACTGGTTTCCTATTCTAGTTAAATTCTGGCAAAAAAGTTAATTGTCGGCTAAACATGTATTTAAAAATATATCCAGAAGCTAACCAGCAGCCACTCATCATAATCTTGCATGGTGTGGACGCTTGATATTGCAGCACATTTTCTACTTTCTACTATAGCACATTTGCATCACCTACAAAATATTACGATAAACGTTATGTTTATCCTAACTCACGGCTTTAATTATTTCGATGGGTTGCATCTCACGGTGTCGAATGTGCTGCCCGTTTACCGTAGTATAGTTTTGTTAGAAATATTAATCGATAGGACATTCGTTAATATCCACAATGTTAAAGCAGATTATTAACAATCACAAATTGAATCATATTAATCCTACTTTGTGTTAAGTATAAAACACTCGTCTAAACGGCGCAGCGCCTAACTTTTCATTAGAAGAATGCTAGTGATAAGGCATCATGCATGATACAAAACACCAGTTTATCTGATAAGGTTACAATGCTAATCATCGGCACATCATAGATTAAAATGGGACCAGCTCTAACTGTCTAGCTACACTAGGCAGTACGTGTATAG
>CALYDF020005420.1:0-14394 GCA_944474145.2 Dicrocoelium dendriticum | reverse complement strand
CAATCTGGTTCACAGGTGACCCAACAACGACGGTCTTTGTCACCTGTGTTACCAGTGGTAGGAAGCATCTTACGTAGTTATTTGCAATATGTATGCAGTTGTCACCATGGTGTATTTTCGAAGCGATCTTCGCTGCAGATGTCTAAGATAAAGCAAGCTATTGAGGGTCGCCTTTCGGTACTTTTTCAACAAAGTTTGTCTCCTTCTGACTCCTATTAGCAATCTCCATATAAATGTTGTACAGTCACAACAACAGCAAAAGAGAAAGAAGATGTGCGTTGGTTCACACCAGTACTACTTATGCTGACCCACTACATACCAAGTGAGAACTTGTTTTGCTTCCCAGGTCTTTGATGGTGCATTCTCAAAACCACTGACATTGGTATGGATGATATTATTTCATTCAGTCGCCACTATGCTAACGTGTATTGGTCCGCTTGCGCTCTTAATTGGGAGTCCTAGTGTCCAAGCTCTGACTTAGTTAGGGCCATCACAGGAGAAGGCTTGTACAGACACAATGCGTAGTGTAATGTCTCCCTAGTTAAATGAATGCATGAAACTTGCATAGTTCCAAAAACCTTGTTTGCTCAATGCACGTGGTTTTGAATTAGGTTTTGCTTCTCCTGTATGGTTATTCTAAATCTAATTATGATTTTTATTGTTTTAAGGAAGTATTCGTATAAATAATCGATTTACCGCCACCGATGATTCCAGTGATGAACGTAACAGGAAGGATTCATCAACCATTTCACTCAACCTTAGGTTGTCGATTATGTTTTCCTCTTTGGTAAGGGTGCGTCGTAGTAAACCCGCCTTGTTGCATTGCCGGGATTTTATTTTAAACGTGACGTGGGTTCATTTGAGGCAACCAGAGAGCAGAACCTGCAATTCGATACTGGAGCCTTTGCTGAGGAGAACTGCGACGTACTAATCATGTAGGTTATTAGCGAGCAGGATGACATTAATAAAAATCTACTCAAAACGATTCAAAAGATAAGCAACTAAGAGCCGGTTCATTCTTGTAGCTAACAGTGAGGCAGACACCGGGGTCAATAAGCAAGTATAGATGCAAATAAGAAAAACAACATAGCAGGACTTACCCTTAACTAAGGATTTTGGTCACAAACAATAAAATTGTGGATAACAGTGGTGATACCGAATTATCCCAAGTTAATCGGTCGTTTTGAAGGACTGCAATGTGTAAAAATGAGTTTAACGTCAGCATTATCTTCACTATCACACATCACAGTTTGCAAGATGAGGGCCGAAAACGCTGTCCATTGTTGGACGACCACCAAAGCCTTACTAAATGTAAAAGAGAAAAACATAGTTAGGAACGCTATTTGCCATCCAGATTTCTACTATAATCCTTTTGGGAAGCACGATTTAACAACGTGCCAATAAGCATTATTTTGCTGTTTTTCTACCGCCTATTTGGGACACCATTTTGATTTTGCAAGCTTGAATCTGACGAGAAGCTTATTGACCAGTTGCAGCAGTATCTATGGATCAATCCTGCGGTCGCTTTTGACTAGATATTAAGGTTCTGCTTGAATAACAATTGCACCACTATGTTCAACTTTTCGATCTTTACATATAACTGGTTAAAACGTGACTGAGATACCAATTATTTTATTCTTGATTTATTGCTTATACCGAGTTAACATTTGAAGCCTTAAGATGCCATCTACCAAGTCGACGATAATCGTTTTTTTGCATCAGTTATGCAGGACCTACCTAGATAGCTAATGTTCATTGAAAAGGCTGTCACCGGAATTAACTACACCGTAAATCGCTAACAGGAGAAGCCAACCACATCTTTCCTGGCGTACAGATTCGTCGGAATAAAAAGTCCTCCACTGTACTATGCAGAGTTTTGGTAACGGGTAATGTAACCTAGCCTCCTTGGTTTAAATTGGGTGTCCAAAATGCATACATGAAAGCATCCTGTCGGATAGTCGTTAACGACGCTGCTTTGTATAATATAAGTTTTCAGATAAGACACACTTAAGCATCCGGTTGTAAACGGATTTTGATTAAAGCACTGAGTTCCCTTTATCATTCTAAATAAGACAATAAGAAGACTGGTATTGCGAGATGGTACCATTTCGTGTTATCTGTTCACTCGCAAACTAACAAAAGGTAGATGAATCACGTGACAGAAAAAATCGAAGATTTGAAACTGGTCGCAAGGGAAAAATTACCTAGACAAAACAATGACAGATTAGCATCCTTATCTTAGGGTCATGAGCCCCATGGAAGCCTCAGGGAGACTGTTAATTGTTTTTGCACGCATAGGATAGGGCGATGCCGGTTAAGTGTCACGGCTTCGGCAAACCTCAACACTTTGGGGTTGTCATTACGATAGATAACTTTAAATGTTGACCTGGGGTCAACCTGATGGCCTGATTCCAGTAGATGTTTGGCGATCGATGAGGCCGGCATCTTAGATCCCTTTTCTCGTTCGCCTGTTTCTTGTGTCGATAGTTTGGCAATCCATTTTGGGATATGCTCTCCAATGCGCTTACCCAAGGATCGATCTGTTCTGCCAATGTAACCACTACCGCAGTTACAAACGAATTGGTAAATGCAATGGGTTGTGGCGGAGATCGGTTGAGTAGGCTTCACTGGAGGCATAGCTAACTTCCTGGTCTCCCAAATGGGGCACAATTTGGCTGCATTGAATGTACGCCGAATCGCTGTATGCACACGACTTTCGAGTTGGGCGGCCACGATATCACCTTTGAAAGTTAATTGAAGGCAGACAGACAATTTGGGCACAGTAAGTACCGTCGGCCTGTTTTCCTTCAGTTGACCGTGGAATCGAATGAACGCTTCTGGATATCCGTTGGCTCGTAGCGTCTGTGTGATAAACAGCAATTCCGATTCCAAACAGTCGTCAGTGCATATTCTGCGGGCTCGATTAAACAGCGTCTTGACTAAGCACCGCTTGTGTTGTATAGTGGCGAAGCTGTTGAAGTGTACATACAATCCTGTCCATGTAGCTTTCTTGTGTTCAGAACGCTTAATGGAGCCATCTTCTCGTCTGGTCAACAACACATCCAAAAACGAAAGGCAATTGTTATCCTCCAATTCGCAGGTAAAACGGGCGTTTGGATGTGTGTTATTAAGCACGTTGAGGAAAGATAGAACAGCGTCTTCACTTGGGGCGATCAGTAATGTGTCATCTACGTACCGCTTGTATACTTTGCATAAGGGATACTCTGACTTGTGATGTGATTTGCGTCTTTAGTGGAATTTGAGTGAAGTTCGCGGTACTCCAGAGGTATTCCTTGATAGATTATGTACTCCAGTGGGGTTGTGCCTAAGGATGTCAATATCAAATTATTATTATGCAGCAATTCTTTAGCAGTAGTTAACTTTTACATATGCGGCCGAGACGAACACTAGTTAAAGGCTGTCTCTGAGGTAGTATCCTAGATGGACTAAGTGAATGTACGACGTGCCATGGGACTAGTATAACGCTCCGGCGCTTTACGCCACGGATTTGCCAAGATTGATCGGAGTCCCGCCTGTAGCGCTCAAACGATTCAGCTCAACGTGCTCTCTCTAAAGTTCTAACTATCGCGAATTTGCAAACTGCGGTTTAGCATCTCCCAAAAGCCTGCACCATGAATTCTGACAGCTTTTAGCAGATCAAGCTAACGGCTCTCTAACAACTTAGCAACTACTCTTATCTGTAGCTGTATTAAGTAGCTACAGGCAAATTCATTTCATCTACAATTCTGCTGTCGTCAACCAGTAAGTGCTCACAATACGCATTGGTCCACCAGTGTCGCAAGTGCACCCTATATTCACCAGCAAGTGATGGATTGATCATGGGCATTTATCTAACTCGCATCGCTGATTTGTAGCCTAGACTCGTGCGTGCAGCTAATTGACGCATGGATCTGACTTCATAACTGCTCCAGGTGCAATACCATTACGGAGCGAGAACCGGCGGAGGCAAATAATATTGACATCCGCCTGTCGCTTACAACTCTTTATGCTTATCCTATGGATATAGATCAGCCAAGCAACACATAACGAATACTGTGGCATGGCAGCAGACATTACGGAACCTGAACCAGCGAATTTTTATTGCGTTATTTATTAGATTATTAAACGCACTTATCACTCCCCTAACATTTACTCAAGTGCCAACTTTCAGTTGCTGTTCTCAAGTCTGTGGACACAAGAAGTCCGACTAATCTGCACTCACCAGTTTTCAGTGAACTCACCACAAATGAATATTAGGTTTACAAAATCAAGTGCTCCCAGCTTATGAAAAAAAATACCGAAAGCATAAGCTAAAACACTGGCATTGCTAATAGTATCCTTCGTCATATGCTCAATCGCATTAACTTCTTGATTAAGAATTCAGTTTAATAAAAAGAAAATTCAATGAATTCAATGAAAACTACTATCAAGCCTTGTCACTTTGTTAGCTAATCAAAAATATGGGAAACGCAAACTAAGATAGACTATGTACGGCGGATCATTTCCTATCAATCATCAACTGAGACCGTACGTTGATCAAAAACGTAAATCCAAAAACGTGATCAAAAAATTAAAAATTTCCTTTCTTACAACCTGCATCATAAATCGAGTTAGCTGCGATCCTCTAAGACTACGAGAAATAAACATGAATTCTTGTTTGATTCTTTTGATATTCGCAGGTGAAGCAACGGTTACGACTCTTCTAAAAGCCACAAAGCTCATTACCGTAAAAACTGAATGCAAAAGCATGATGACAAAGCAGGATCAAACGCCTTAAACATAAAGAAACGTCAACAGCAATGTTAAATACCAATCCACTAAGCCGTCGAATTAACAGCGACGGTGACCACAATGGAACACTACAAATATACTCTAAATATTCGCGTCGTATTAAAACTCATATCACTGCATTTAGTAAACTAAAATTGGCTGCCAGCCTCATGGACTGGAACATCCCTCATCAGTTAGGTCTCGATGCTGCTTGGGACCTTTTGTGCTTCAAGATGATGTTTATCATTGATCGGGTTGTTCCAACGGTCACAAAACAATTTTTCTCCAAAGACTTCCCATGAGGATATAGATCGGAAATGAAATCGCTTATATGAGAAGGGCGGAGACACTAGGTTGGGGCCGGTTCAAGTTCTCTCAGACCGCACAATATTACACGCATTACAAAGAGGATAGAAATTTATGTACCCTGAAAAAGCGCGAGAAGCGCGAATTATATGAGCAGCATCTGGCCGAGCAAGCTGTGGATAATCCGAAAAAGATTTCGTATACTTAAAATGAAGCACCAAAGCTGGCAACGGTATACCCGCACTGCATTCAAGCGAAGAGGAAACCATGTTTCATGTTGACATGGCGAAAGCTTGTCTACTAGCTTCGCAGTACTCTTCTGTGTATACGACGGAGACGCCATTAGTTGTTGAGGACACCTCCCATCACCCATCTCCATTAGAGCATGTTGAAATTACCGCTGATAGAGTATTGGAACTGCTTCTTGACTTGAACTCGAATTCTTCACCGGGTCCCGATGGCTTGCCTCCCTTGTTCCTTAAAGAGGTGGCGGAGTTCATTGCTGCACCAATTTGTCAGGTATTTCTTAGCTCACTTGAAGCAGGTCGTCTCCCAACTAAATGGAAAGCAAATGTTGTGAAACCCATGTACGAAGGTGGGAATCGTCAAGATCTAGTGAACTACTGACCCATTTGCCTGTAATCAATCCTCTGTAAAACCATGGAAAGGATTTTGGAACAGGCCTTGCATCTTCACCTTGAGAAATTGGACGTCATCTCTCCTGCTCAGCACGAATTTCGGAAGGCACGCTGCTGCATTACCAATCTGCTCGTTTCCCGAGAAAAATGGACGCAGCAAGGGAATGCTGGTCATCGAATTGATGTGGTTTTTGTGGATTTTAGCAAGGCGTTTGATAGGGTTCCACACAAGCGACTTCTTATCAAACTTCGGCAGATTGGCATCGCTGGTAAATTGCTCGCCTGGATCGCGGATTTCCTAGATAACCGTAGTATGAAGGTGAGAGTTAACGAAGTTGACTCTGTTCCTGTTCTTATGACCAGTGGGGTTCCACAAGGCTCCGTACTTGGTCCCGAACTATTCAAAATCTTCATCAACGATCTCCCGGAGGTGCTCCAAATAGACTGCTTGATCTATGCTGATGATCTTAAACTTTGGTCTGAAGTATCCAGGCTTGAAGATGCTGACAGGTTGCAGCTGACGCTCGATCTGCTGCACGATTGGTCGGTCAAGTGGCGAATGCCTATCAATCGTGATAAGTGCTGTGTTCTCCCGATCGGTGATCAGGAACCTTTTGTTGCTTACCACATCGGTGGTTTTCTGTTGAAGAATGTGGTTGGTGAGAAGGACTTGGGTGTACTTATTTCTCCAGACCTAAGAACAACCAGGACACGTTGCGGAAGGTAGCATCTGCCACCAGGATGCTCCGTGCCATACGAAGGTCGTTTTACAAATTGACTCCGCAGAACTTCTGGCTCCTCTTTTCCTCCCACGTTCGTCCAGTACTGGAATACGGCCTACCTGCCATACACCCACTCACGAAATTTGAATGTGAGTTGATTGAGAAGGTCCAGAGGCGCGGATCCAAGTCTGTGTCTATGCTACGTGTTTTACCTTATCCCCTTCGTCTCCAATGCATGGACTTATTTACTCTGGACTACCGCCGTCGCCGTGGTGCTTTGATTTATACTAGACGCATTTTAAGGGGCGATTTGGGGAAGGAGTTGCTGCAGTTTTTCCAGCTCAACACAGATTGTTCAACACGGGGCCACAGCTTGAAACTTTTCAAACCTCGGCGGAACCATATCCGGTCCGATATCGCGTTATCCACACGGGTTGTGAATGAGTGGAACAATCTTCCTGAATGTGTGGTAAGTGCCCAGACAGAGGAATGTTTTAAAGAACGATTGGACAAGTACATGCTGAGCATGCCTGGATTCCGCTGTTTTTGCTGCAGCTGCAACAATCCCTCGGGGAACACAGTTTAGCATCGACAGGTCATCCAGCCAATGAACGGGAGGTGATGGAGCTGACACGGGTCTTCCCTTCTGCTTTCTACAACTCTATGAACCCTATGAACTATGAAATCACCGAACAAAGACAATCTCAGAACCTATGTCATACAGAGATAACGAGAGAAATCAATTGGATGTGGTGAGCTCCATCTACAAATAACGCACGCATAAACGATGATATGTGCGCTTTTCATGTGTCCACTCCGGTAAAGAACCTTGGAGCTAAATTCTCTATTATAACGGCAAGAAACTGCAAGGAAACACTCCTCAGCAACTAAGGTCATGAATTGACCACATTACAACCGATAATTTACCCTAAAACAGGGCATCATTCTCCTGCAGCAACATATGATAAAGCCCAACTTTCCATCACACCACAAATCACACACAAAGAGTGGGTGCGAAAAGTTACATCAGTCAAAAAGAAATAAACGACTTTGTGCTTCATGCAGCGACACTGAGCCTGGCTGTATGGTCATCTGTAAAAATCAACTGGCCACGCCTCCATCCCACGGATTTTTCAATAAAAGTTGGCTTCACAATAACATATGTAACATCACCGACAATAGTAGAAATATGATAAGTTTCAGGACCTTAACTTCTCACTGAAACAATATTCATCATCCAATCCCAAAAGTACTCCACATGCCCCACGGTCATTCTCTCCCATGTAGCAATCACAAAAGCCTGTTTTATGACACAGTTTTCCCAAAATTTACCTACCACCGCATCTCTTACTACTAATTTGCTAAATGAATTTACCGATGATTTTTCGACTAATGCACTTACTTAGTTGGTGGCAGTACGGAGTAGAGACCACTAAAGCACGAATGACTGACTGCGGCACGCCAGCCAGTTCATTGCTGGCAAACAGTCCCAATTAACCCTCCCGCATTTTCTATTTCGATTTGCAACAAATTTTGAAACCCCCAGACCCAGGGGAAAAGTGATTTCCAGGCTTGATGACGTACCTAAAATCCAAAGGCAAGGTGAACCGTTGGGACCGTTACTGGACATGTACCACTCTCCCTACTTTTTGACTGCAAATTCGTTGTCAAACTTCTCGATCCGGCCAGTAAAGCCATATCTTGGTACAGCCTACAGGACACTTTCGAATTTCTAGACTCAGTGCAACAAATCAGTCCAGCTAGACGGAAGATGTTCTCGCTAGATGTGGCCTCACTTTTCTCCAACGTCACGTTAGAAAAGTCCATTGACCATCTCTGCGAGTTTATCCAATTGCACTGCATCAGTATCGGTAACCCAAATGACTGCTTTTGGCAATTTATACGGACTTGCGCTTAGAACACAGTTTCAGTTCAATGAGACGTTTTACCGACAAAATAATGGATGGCTATGGTTTCCAAATAGGACCGCAATTCACCGATTTTCTCATAATTTGGAGAACACTCAGCTAAACAAATGAATCGACAACTTGGTTTACTAAATTCGATATCTTGATGAAATATTTTGCGTTGCGGATAGTCGAGTACGCATCGATGATCTGATAGCCAACTTCAACGCTGCACACAACAACATAGGTGTATTATATAACTTAATGTTAACAACTCCTTGTCATTCTTAGATGTCCACATCAGACGGGACAGTACAACGGATAGTACAGAGGAAGACAACTTGGAGCGGCCAGTATGCCCATTTAGTCAGTTTCGTTACAAGCAGGCGAAAAAGAAACCTCGTCCGTTATGTAACGGAAAGAGCGAGGAAAATTTGCACCGAAGACACGCTGTCAGCTGAGTCTTGTATCATACAAAACATTGTCGGACAAAACGGTTACCCGGACAAATTTATCCGCAAGCAAATGGAGCCACGAGCACCAAAAGTCTAACCAACCACTGCAGAAAAGCGCTTACTTTAATTAGCACTGCTTTTCAAAGGTAATGTGGCAGCAGAAAGCACTTATCGGAGTCTCCGCAATGGAACCGTGAAAACCTACTTTGCAGCCGACCTCCGTGTTAGCTTCACTTCTACGCCAGTGGTGAGTAGACAACTCAAGGACAGGATACCGAATTCGAATTGTTTTTCTATTGGGACCATTTTCCTTGCTCAGCTTGAGCAAGTTATTTTGGAAGGACGACAAGGCGACTGTCTGTGAGAGTCCGAAATCTTTGCCCGGTGTGTTTATACACTGGTGTCAGAAAGACAGTAGAAGCGCGGTGCTAATGCCTTTGGTACACTCAAATCATTAATTGAATGAGCGAGAAGCATTCCGGCTCATCTACAGGATAGCTGGGCACCATAAACAAGCACTCTGATGTCGTCTTTTAGCGCTAATCGGCTCCATATCACCGACCTATGTGCTCAAAAGGGGTTTGTACAGGCTCTACAGCTACCATGGCCTCAAGCTTCCCCATGTAATGACGCCACGCTTAACCCTTCCATTAATGTTTCCTTAGTCAGTCTTTACTTGATCTTATTGATCAGTCGATTAACTTCATTGGTTTATTTCATTTAAATACAGTGTTCATTTTATTCTTATTTTCTGTAGTGTATTGGCTTCAAGCGAACTACCATAAACAAGCTTTTTCGCCTAGTCGTCCTTTGCGTCTGATTTCCATATGTACCCACAATAATGCTTTTGTAATAACTTGCGCTCCATCTTACTCAAATTGTATCTGCTTAAAACCTTCCTCTTAATCCGGCCAGTCTGGGAGGCTTCGGAACACAGATCTGTGGCAGACATCGAGCTTCAAACCAGTCATAACCCCACCGCTGACAGACACTTACATGTGATGTTATCGAACGATGGACTACATTGGATCCCTAATGTGCCACTTAGAATGGCGCTTTGACCTGGAACGTGGTTTCCGTCCTCCTTGAATCTCAGTCGCCGCGCTAGTTGTTCCATTATTATAAAAGCCACACCAATCAACAGCTGGATCTCTTGGTCTGTCGAAGCTTTCTTGTCAAAAGTGAAACGTTGCCTCCAACTAAACCAACCGGCGGTTATCAAATCCTTTTGAAATGACTTCATTACCGTAGTAAGAAGACATATGTTTCGATATGTAACCATGAATTCTTGATCGGTTCCAAGCATAGTTCAAGATGTTGAAAGCCAATGCATTAGTCCGGGTAAACGCAATAGGCATTTGGTCAGATTTTAACTATTCGCAACCAAATATTGGCTGCGATTACAATATCACCCCCCTTATCATGAATTGCCAACTAGAACAAACAAGAGAATGGCTACCAAACCCGTTCATTGCATCTATCTATTAGATTGCGTCACTTTAGACAGGCTGATCACTAAACTGAATAAAGAGATATTCGTCTTAACACACAACCCTACCTCAGCCAAAATGGATTAGTAAACTATCCTACTAAAATTTTCGACCTACTTGCAAGCAAACTGTGAATGAACGCCCTTACCAATGGTAGTACCACATCAAAACTACCACAAAAATGAAGAAACACAGGTCACTGTATCGTAGAGTAATTAGTTTACAAGAGAAAGGTAAAGAATTGAAAGTACTGAAACGAGAGCATTAAAGGCAACAAGCCAAAGTAACCGAAGAAAACATAGTTCTGAAAATTCCGAGAAACTTACAAACATATTTAAAGCTTCTCAACTGGGGGATTCCAGAACACTACCGTTAGTACTTGACCTGACTCTTTAAGATGGTTCAACAATTGATGACCTTAACTTGAAGTCTAAAGATCTAAACGCATGTTGGGCAATGTTCTTCAAAACAGACACCAGCATACCACATCCTCTGCTAAAACGAATCTCTTTCGAACATCTCCACAAGTCTGAGTGTTATTAAAATGTGTATACCATCCGTAAAATCATTATATCGGGCTGCATCAAATGGTATTCATATAGGAATTATCAAGTCTGAAGTTAACATCATCATTCTAATGATGCTCAAATTTTAACGCACTTTTAGTATTGGGTGATTTCATGTGCGGTGGAAAAAACTCGCTAAAAGCACCAAGCTACAAAGGTGGTCCACGAAGGGAAATGCCAAATTATGGCTTCATAATAATAATAATCATATTGCTGCTGCTTCTAAGGCTCTGGAGCAAATGGTTAAGGATGGATAAGTTAAATGCCTAACATGATTAAACCTGATAAACCGCACAGCACTGCTTATCACGAAGTGATCCAGCGTAACCTGTCAAACACACTTCATTGTTCAAGTGATATCAGGCGTTGACAATGGCATGAAAATTATCTTCATCCTAGTAGGCACACAATAGGCATTCGATCGCATACCACATAGATCATCGCTGTCCCTCCTGCATTTTTACGGAATTAGGAACCCCCTGTTGTGTTAGTTCAGCTGCTATTTGGCATTTCGGAGAAAATAAATTAAACTTGGCTTGTAACTTTCCAAATTAAATTGTAGTTGTCTGAGTGAAATTGGACCTGTACACAAATAAATCTATATAAATAATATGTGACTATATAAAACACGGAGAAGCATACCAGATTGTGGAGGACTTTATACTTGCTTCATCTTTTCCACTTGATAGTCTCGAAGTGGGCCTCAGAAATATACTTGATAATTTATCCGCCCTAATCTCATGGAGAAAATCTTGGTCCATGAAGTATTCCGCTGAAAAATCGAAGTGCTTGGACATGAATGCTACTTGTCTGTTGGCTATTTCACCCTTGATATCACAAACGTTGAAAACTCTACTTCAGTAGGAGACCTTACGGTAGCCTGCCCTACCTTTTATAACTTTTTGAAGCATATCTCATAGCAATACCAAAGGCAAGACAACTAAATGCCTATATAAATAAGTCAACCTGAAGCAAGAAATGTTTAAATTCACTGTGAAACCTTTGCTAGAATACCGCACAGTCATCCATTGTCACCTGCGAGGTAAAAATGGAATAGCTGTGGAAAACATCCAACTATCATCCACGAAATTGCTCATTGGACGATCTACTAACATGAATTATGAAGACTGCCTTCAATTGGACGCTCTGGGGCTGCGCCGAATAAGGAACAATCTCATTCCTTTTTTTACAATATTACACATTGTCGAGTAGACACAACCGGAATAGTCCTCACGTTGAAAAATTATTTTACCTATCCAACAATAAACTGGGTTACTCACTACCCACACAGAATCTGAAAGCAAAATTCTATCCCAACATATTTCTAGTAAAGTATCCTACTCAATGGAACAAGATGACACTGAAGGTGCGTGCAAGTGGGAAACTAACCACACGTAAAACTAATTTAGAGGCTTTTCATACCATATCAAATATAATGGAAACCTTCGGTTTCAGGAGTTCTACAGATAGAATAATTTCATTTGATGCAAACAATATATGACAGCCAGTTCTGGTTCAACCCATCGCAGCACATATTCTGTTCCACTAAGAAGTGCCACTAACAGGTGAAGAAAAATCTGTGTACCCCTTAATTTGTACGTTGCCTACATGCTTGCAATATCCTGCCGGATTATTCCGATCTGACAACACGTGCATGTAATTGCGTTTTGAAAGGCGAAGCTAACCTTTAAATAACCTGGAACCGGTTGTTCAAGCGCAAACGTCGGGGATAGTTCTATACTGCAGATGGCCAGAAGAGGATGATCGCCGAAGCCAAGAAAGACCAAATAGATCGACCTTTGCCTTTTTAATAAAACAGAGCCCTTAGGTTGTAATACCAAAAAAGTAGATGACAAAAGAGCTCCGTTATTGTTCCCATATTCAAAGGCGGCTCGCGCTCGGAATGCGGCAACCATAGAGGAATCAGTCTGATCTCCATCGCCTCAAAATTACTCGCCTCCATAATTCTTCACAGACTGACTGGCGCTCGTGAAAGCCAGATTCGTGAGGAGCAAGCCGGGTTTCGTCGTGGTCGTGGCTGCATTGATCACATCTTCACTTTGCGTCAGTTGTTGGAGCACCGCCACACATATTGGCGGCCCACCGTAGTCGTGTTCCTCGACATCAAAGGTGCGTTCGATTCGGTTGATCGATTTGCCCTTTGGAATTGTCTACTCAGGAAAGGTGTGCCCGAGAAATATTTAAATATTATCCTAGCATTATACACGCGTAGCACGGTCAGAGTGAGGGCTTACGGCAAGCTGTCGTCACCCATCAATATCTCCAGCGGTGTGAGACAAGGATGCCCGATGTCACCTTTCCTCTTCAACTTCGCTATTGACGAAGTCGTGGAGTTTGCATTTACAAGACGTGACTTGAAAGGTGTGGAGCTACTCCCAGGAGAACGACTTCTTGACTTGGCGTATGCAGATGACATTGCCCTCATCTGTGACAGCTCCCAGGCTTGCCAAGCCGCGCTGGACAGATTAGCACCGGCTGTCAGCCGCTTCGGGCTTTGCTTTGCACCATCGAAGTGCAAAGCTTTTCTCCAAGGTTGGCAGGGATCGCCTCCTGCTCTAACCTTTGGTGGGGATCAGCTAGAAGTTGTTCAGAAATTCAATTACCTGGAAAGTTGTATCAGCGCCCCTGGGATCGAAGACGAGATCACGAATCGTATAGCGAAAGCTCGAAGTGCTTTTGCTAACCTTCGCCACCTATGGCGGCGGCGCGACATCACTCTCGCCCTGAAGGGTAGAGTGTACAATGCAGCGGTACGTTCGACCTTACTGTACGGTTGTGAAGCCTGGCCCCTAAGGTCGGCGGACATGAAGAGGCTAGTTACGTTCGACCAACGGTGCCTTCGCAGTTTGGCTCACATCTGGTGGGAACACCGCGTGAGTAACGAGCGTGTTCGACGCATTGTTTACGGCCCAGGAAAAGGATCTGAACCGCTCAGCACCGTTATTTCCCGCACCAGGCTCCGATGGCTCGGCCACGTGTTACGCATGCCAGCCCACCGACTCCATCGACGTGCGTTGTTTGCTCACCGGGGATGTGGGTGGAAGAAGAGGAGAGGTGGCCAAGCGATGACTTGGTCCAGGGGAATGAAGTCCCTCACTTCGGAGCTAGCCTCGGTTGGCGCGTCACGGCTCCCTAGTTGGGGTCCAAAAGACGGTGAACACGTTTGGCTGGATACACTTGCTGACATGGCAAGGAGCCGACCTCAGTGGCGTTTGTGCTGTGAGTTTCTTTGTCCCTCCCCATCCCTTATAGCCCCCCTCCATCTTCGATCTCATTTCGTTGGGTAAAACATAATATTTTTTTTCTTTTTGCCTAGTAGCTGGCTGGAAGCTTACCGGAATGATGCCTATCCGTTGCTGGTAGCTCAGCTGGCATGCAACTGCTGTATCTATTTTTCCTCTGTGTATTGTATTATATGTATGTATGTATTTTCTTCATGTATTGCGGCACAATAGCGGAGGTGTTTTCCCACCTCTAGATGACGTGTATAATGATGATGATGAGATGAAAAAGAAGTTG
>CALYDF020005419.1:0-14371 GCA_944474145.2 Dicrocoelium dendriticum | reverse complement strand
TAGCTACTCAACCTGACAAGTTTAATGCCAGTTTCTGAATGACTTTTACCAAGTTGGCTCCTAATTTGGAACCACTCTAGCGTTGTTGCCTCCACTCGAATTAATGCGACGCCAACGTCAATGCCAAACAAACACAATGCAGTAGCTTCTGTTGCTCCAGGTAGATGAAAGCTGACTTAGTGATATTTGAGGAATGTTAGTTTACCAGCACTATAAGGATCCCGAGAACTGGTTTCGGGAAACCAAAAAACATCGATGCAGATGGACTTCGCAGTATGCGATAGAACATCCTGTTGTTCAGTTTGCATGAGATTTTACACAATGAATTATACTAGAAGGAAGGCCGATCAAGTACGGTGGTATAATGCAAACAAGTGCAGAATGTAGATTGATGAAAAAAAGATTGACGGATAGTCACTATAAAAAACATTACTATGGGAAGAGTTGGTAAAGATGAAGAAGCGTGGATGACAGAAGTAAGGGTTATGGAAGATTTCCATCAGCCGACAAATCATGACCTTTTTAGGGGCATGATGCTACCAGTTTAATCGAGACGAAGTGGTCATTTGTCTTTACAGTCGCTATATTTGTCATTTTCTGAATTATCAAACACTAAGACAAAAAGGTGAAGACAAATATTTCATTCATGGAGGATGATTGTTGTCTTATCAGTTCATTCGCTTTGGCTTTGTTGGTTTTTATACAGGGTTTATCCTCACCGACAGTCACCCTAGCAAAGACCATGACATGACAAGATTAAGTTTTTAAAATAAATAGGTCAGTAAGCTCACCGGGATGTGTAACCCGTGAAATAAACAGGAACTACTTTTTCTGACTGGGATGTATTCTTCCTCTCTACTGGTGTATCCACTGTTGTGAAGCAGGTTCATGATCCACTTCATCGCATCATAGCGCTGCTTGCTGATAACGTGATCGTATTCTCCAAACCTTCAAAGATGCAATCAAAACGTAATCGGCCAGAAAACTAGAAAATTGTTTAAGAGATACAGAAAGACCCAAGACTTTTCCCTGTTCTTACGACTGCACGAGCTAACTACCACAGTCAAAGGTGCACAGTTAATGCGGCGAAAATGAGGGAGATTTAGCCCTACGAACGTGCTGCAAGGCGATGAATCACGCCAACTACTGCATTGTAGAACCAATGAGCGCTATCCTTTGATGACTGAAACTGTTAACATTTATAGCTACCTACTTGAAGATCCAGCTGCAATCTGTGAAACATTCAGTGATATTTTTCCCACTTCCATGTGTCTCGAAGCTAACTTGTACCCATGTACACAGTGGTAACAATAACAAACTTCTTAAGCAGAGTTGACATCTCGCTCACCGAAATCCACTAAGTAACCAAGTCAATCAAACTATGCTCCAAGCTGAGGTCTGACGGAATTCCACAAAGCAATATTAAGCCACGAAGTGCTTCATATCTACTGTTCCTGATGAGCATCTTAACATCATCGCTGTAATCTAGTCATTTTCCAGATCGATAGAAAACATCTTTTATCATACCTCAACACAGACGATGTCCAACAAATGATTGGTACCTGCCGGCAAATCAACCAGACTCCAATAATCACGCTGTTTTGTTGAAAAATGACCAGAAAGGACTTGATGCACTTTTAATTCTTTGAGCCTAATACATTATTTGCAACATAGTTTTCTTGACAAACGATTGTGTACCATCTGTCAAATGCATAAAGTAACCAACAGTTCTGCATTTATTGTTTCTGGATGTGCTGCAGTAATTCTGTTCCTGGATATACGGCAAATACTCGACCAAGTACCGCACAAGTGTTTATTACAAAATTTGGGAACATTGGGGATTCAGGACCAATTGCTAGGTTGGCTATCGTCACACCTGAGTGGTTGCTACCACTGAAACATTGAAACCTTGGTGGGAACTGGGAGGAGCATTCAAACTTGGTTTTGCTATTCTCGATGGATTAGTTAACACTACCGACTGCGAATTCTTTATTTTATTTTTAACTTGGAGCAATTTGTTCTTTCTGTTCAGCTTTTAAAGTCAATGTTGTCCTACTCCGTCCACCGTTTGAAAACTTTACCTTTCCCTGTCTTAAATCAGTGCCTCATCGTATACAGGCATAAAGTTAGGAATGCTTGAAAACCTATTAGAAGTAAATATCTCGGAAAAAAGCGAAAGTATCGTGCTGTCTGGCAATCTGGCTTCACGTCTGACAGCCCAGGGAAGCCCTAGTTAGTCAATGTTTGTACAAGGTAGAAATCAAAATATTTACGTACGCAACTTTTTCTATAAGCTGCCATTTCATTGAAGGCAAAGCGAATTTCCCAAGTGGCTTTCGATCAGTCATCGTTAGAAACGTATCCATTGCTCCTAACACATGGGCATCGGAGTTAAAGTATTTGTGGACCAACTTTCTTCCACGCTAGGGCTTAAATTAGATTGTTCTATATACATCGTTTCTGGTAACTTCAACAGAAAGCGTGTAATATTTTTGAAGACACTTAGCTTGGCAGACCTAGTGACTGTTTCGACCAGACAAGGTGACCAGTTGTACACTGTGTTCCCAAATAAATGGCAGTTGTTTGCTATACAAAAGCGAGCTCCTTTTAGCAACTCAGATAATGATATTTTAAAACTGTGTCCAGTCAATTTCAGCAGGTCTAATAATGTAACGCTGAGCAGACTTTCTTACAAATTAACAAATGGCGAAATTGCTACTAAGAAAATATCACGATGCCCCAGACGATGTTCTCTTTAACTGATTGTTCGGTCTTTAACGACGGTGACCTGTCGCTCGAATGTGACCACCTAACGGACTACATCAAATATTGCTTTCTTATGTGTTACCTAGTTGAAACGATCTATCTAAGAGCAGGTAGGTTTTCTTCTCCATTACTAAAGCGGCTTCGAATGATGAAAGAATGTTATCCGTGTCAAAAACCTGACCACAGCAGTTAAATCCGAAATAAAATGACTAATGCAATTATACGTCGAAGCAGTTCTAAGCAAACGTAGATGTCGCTATCTCTGGAGGCTTCTGAGGCAGGTCTGGGGTAAGGGCGTTTGCAGCCAGAGCGGTGAAGTGAATGTGGCTAAACTGGATTCGGACTTTAGTTCCGCCACACTTAGCTCGTCTCATTGCCCTCCTTCGTTAGCTCAAGTCCAGTTGCGCCTTTCGAGCAAAGCAACGTCCACAAGCAAATCAAAATGCAACTCAAAGGCAACCAAAACTTGTGGTCCAGAGGCTCTCTCACCATTAGCTTTAAAGGAGTGTTCTGATTCTGTTAAACTGACTTTAAATTATCTCTTTAACAGATGCCTGACTACCGGTGTGATCCCGGACATTTGGCGAACGGCCGGCATCACTACAGTGCCCATAACTGGATGTCAAAATTATCACCCAATCTTATATACATCTGTGCTTCTAAAAGTTTTCGAAAGACCGTTGATTGCGCGAATTGTTTCAGCCGCTGATATAGACAATACTACTAGGTTGTGTAGTGACCCCAGTGATCCACATTGGATGGAGTGGAATATCTTGCGCATTCTATAGCATTAGGTCAAAAATGTAATTCCGTACGGCTTTTCTTCCTGGATTATTCGAATGCCTATGGAAATCTGTATGGGTCAAGTTTGATAAACCTGCTATCCAAAAACGGAGGTCACCCCGCTGTGTGTAATCTGTTACGTGACTATTTGATAGACCGCACTCACTTCACCAAGTTGAACCGTATGAAATCCTCTGTCCTTCATGCTAACTTTGGTGTTCTACAGGGAGTGGTAATATAAAATTTTCTATTTTCCTAGTATGTTCAACAACTCCTTATACAAAACATGTTTACAGGGTGTACATATGCTGACGATGTTGTGCTGGGATGCATGTCCACCACCAAACAGGACTCCTCATCACTTTAACGTGGGTAGGAAGATCTGGTGGAATGGTCTACAACCAGATTTTTACGCTTAATGTTTTTAAATGCAAGAATGTTCTACTTTTCTCCACATGGCGAAAAGCTGAAATTCCTCATAGCTTCCTCACTAGATAAACTGTGAATGAAAATCCCATACTTAGCTCTTCCGCCGTCAAGAAGCTCGTAGGATTTGTCCCAGAATCTTTCTTGCTCCATGCATCTGTGAACAATTTTAAAAAGTCAGCAAAATGACTTTTTATAAAAAAATCAGACTTAAGATGATTTCAGTATTTTGTACGTAATCAGTAAGATTTGTGACCTCCTGTCTTATTCCCTTATTGGTTGCATTGCTCTGCTATTGTCTTACCTGGACTGCTTAAAATACTGTATATTATTGATGGGATCAATTTAGCAAATCACTAGAGGCAGCGGCTGTTAGAATGATATTGGGTTGATGTAAGTCTTTTATACGTATTTACAGGCAATTTCACGCACAGTGCTAATAAGCTAGCGTGTTACAAAAAGCAAAAGAAAATCTTGTGCATTCAAATTCACGCGGGCATCAATACATTCTCTCTGATGGGTTACATGCACGCACTATCAGTGACACTCTCATTGGTCATCGGACATTAGCCGGTGGATGTAAGCACAGGGACATATTTATGCGTCTATGGGGAACAGACATGGTCCCGAGTAGGTTGACACATCGCTGTTAACGGAAGGTAGACGAGGATGAGATTGTCAGTGCTACAGGTCACCCACAGTACGCCCGACTGTAGCTGGTCAACCTAGGATGAGGTTTTTGCACGTTCTCCCTCAGCACCCAATTGATAGGTCTTTTGTCAGGAAGAGTTACCATTAGTTCGTGTTCTGACCCGGCCTTTAGCCGGTGTCCCTGTGCCTAATTTCCAGCGCTTGTGGGAGCAGTCCTTAACGTCTTAACCGCACAATAATTGATCGGTACAAGGTGCCCAGTACTAGTGGCACAGTTAAGCTCTAAATTAGTATTGGCTCAGGTCGAAACAATGTACCGCATGAAGATAATACTACTAATAATTAATATATTAATAATAATAAATATATTCTTAATAATAATAAATGTAGTAATAACAATGATGCTAAGGAGCATATTTCTCTTCAAGTGAAAAACAGTGGCAATATTTGGCACAGAGCATAGACTTACAGGTGATATCATGCCTTCTGGAGCAATAGTACGTTTTCATCATATATTTGTCCGCATTTCTGGCAAGGTATTTACCCCATATGTTGATCTTATGCGATGGTATGAGACAAATTTGCAGGTTGCGTATTTTGTAGACACTGAGGACAAATTACATTATGTGAATTGGTGATATTACACCCATTAGACATTATCTTTGCTTTCCTTGAATGGATGCCCGAATGCTCTTCCCCTCAAAAGACGTCCTAATTGTGTCTAGGTATAGGCAGCTTCCTAACCGCACATCCGTGCCTCATCTGGTCATGTGTCGGTGTGGTTTAAAATCACGCTGGCCACTACCGATTTTATTCATCATTTTGGCAATTGTTTTTTATCTGTTGAGCTAGTTATTTAAACCAGTCAGCTCTTTCGTCATTCATAACTTTTTCCGTGCATTATGACCAAGATCACCGGTTGGCGTTACGTGCCATTAAGTGAGTTTAGAACTTCAGATTAGATAGCGTTTCAATTACACACCTTTTATATTCACCAGTGTGTGGTTGCTTAGAAGCTTCAAACCAGCACCGCAGGAGAACGGTCCACACGTGACCAGCAGCATAACAAGAAAATGAAATAGATTAGAAGGTAATAATAACAACGAAATAAGTAGGCAATTCACATGTCTTGCGAGCTTATGGGATGCCATAAGATTGGGTGTGATAAAATATTGCAGAAGTCTAGAATAACAGGTAGCGTTATTAATGTGTTGGCTTCTCCTTTCAATACGCACAAGGTGACCCAAATTATCCGGATGCCAAATGACAGTAGAATATGTACAATATACGAAGGAGAGATTAAGCAATCGATACCCTTTTTTGTTTCTCCACCTGCAAGTTGGATTTCAAGGGCTGCATTTTCGAGCATAAAATTAAGGTATGATGGAGTGTGGTGAACTTGCATTGGAGGTCATATTTTGTTTAGACCTGATGAAAACAATACATCTGGAGACACTTGAAGACCGAATGATTTCATTTTGTTCTGCATGGTGAGAAAAGCTTCCAAGTTCATTTCACATATGGTTAGGTTCTCACTTGCCCGTACTTTCAATGTTATCTTGTTCCTTATTTGAAAATATCTTAACAGGTAGAAATTGGAGCGGATGCTTAAGTTCCCTATCTTACGGGTACTCAATAAGCCTATTTATTGTGGGATAAGCTGAGGACTTTTGCAAGGTAAGGTCTATCCCGGTAGTGTACATTCGGCAATGTATAATGTTATAAAAGAAAACTAGCTAATTCCTCAGGCGGCACGCCCAAAGCAGGTCCATTTTAAGGCGACGACAGCGGTCTTCATAGTTCAGATTGGTGGACCGGTCAATAAGATGTTTCGTGAAAAAACGCTGAATAGTTTTTATAGCAATTCGATCCGTTCTACAAAAGTGCCTATGGATAATCTTGCAGTACCCCAGCATGAATCTTACGATTATTTAAAACATTTCTATTTCGCCTAGGGTATGACAAAGGATTTAGAGAGAAAGGATTTTAATTGCCTTGCCTTTGCTATCGGATATGAAATATATGGAAACGTTTAGTGATGCGGAATGTATTACCCCAATGTCCCTAAGCGAAGAAGAGTTTGGTATGTATGTACCTGCTTGGGTGATGGTGCCATCCGGTATGCAGCTTCCATACTCAAGCACTTGCGCTTTTTCAGAGAACAATTTTATGCGTTTTTTACTCCAAGTGTCCGTCGCATTTAAGTTCTCGTGTATATTCTTAAGGCCCGATTCAAGGTTATCGGGTAAATGAGTATACGAATTTAGTATCGTCCGCAAAGAGGTATGATCGTCCATGTTTGCTGGGATCACATATGTTATGTGTATATATTAGGAAGAGAAGTGGTCCAAAGTGAATGTCTTGGAAAACTCCGCTTGTAGCTTCTCTCAAGGAGGACAGTTGCTGGCCTCTTTTAACACTCTGTACCCGATCTTCTAGGTAGGATTTAAACCAGCTCAACGATGGGGCCCTGACTCGGTAAGAGTGCAGGACGAACAGCAATTTAATGTGTCACACCATCGAAGGCCTTTTAAAGGTCCAGTAGAATGACAATAACTACCATTCCACGGTCAGTAAGGGATGTTATGCGGTCGAAGCATTATATTTAATACGTTATACAGGATCGCTTCTTGAGGAAGCCGTGTTGTGCATACTTTATCAGGTCTACACTTGTTAAGAATTGAGCAAGACTATTTTTAACAATTCACTCCAATCTCTTTGAGGTTATGGAAGTATGTTTAATAGGACGATAATTCGTCATCGCAGATCCAGAGTCACCTTTGTGGTTTGATGCTATTGTTGAGGGTTTCCACTGTAGAGCTAAATATACACTGTTCAAGGATAATGTGAAGACGTTAACCATCAACAGAGGAATGTTTTTGTCACCATACTTATGGATAGCTGGAGAAATACCATCTGACCTTGGCTACAATGACGGTTTTATGATGAGTATACTCCTTTGAACATCACTCAGGCTCACGGGAATACACGTGAGCTTTTCATCTATCGTCAGTTTTCGAAGAGGATGGGACATATATCTGTATTGAATGAAGCAGCATAGTAGAAGTTCAATGGGTTACATTTTTAACATATTTAGCCATCTTCTAATGTTAGATTTTGGATTTGATGGTTCTGCTTTGCATTCCTCTTGTTGAGAAGTTTCACCAAGGCTAGTACCTTTTGCGGAATTTTTTATCCTCTTGCTTGCCTCGGGGATTTCCGCTTGCAGTGCCCGAAGTTTTAGTTTTAGTTGAGTCTCCTGAAGTGGCAGTTATGTTGTAAAGTTATAGTTTTTGTGATATTGCGACCTCAGCTTCTTCAATTTGATGGTACTTTTGCAACATGTCTTGGATTGTCTGAGACTGTTATGGGGATTCTTCCATTGTGGGGTGCAAATTAGTCGGTACAGTTAAGAACATTGTTTATACATTCGTTCGTGGCTAAGGTTGGATCGTGTGTTAAAAAAATTTGACCCATCTCAGGGCACTGAGGAGATTGCCAAACATGAACCAGTCAATGAGATGGATGCAGTGAGTGTTAAATTTGTTCAGTCAGTATGCGGTAAGTGCAAATCCCCACATACAAACTTATGTTGGTAATAATATTTGAGGCTGCGTTGATAGCCACAATTAGCTCTTCAATATCGTGATTGTTAGCGCCAGGGGATCTATAGACCCAACTCAGTGGTAGGTCACGGGAAGGGAATGCTAACGAAAACGACTATTCTAGATCACTGAGGGTCAGCGGGTCAAGTGGCATCACTGTGTTATTATTTCGAATGTAGATTGTGCATCCTCCTATTCGTTTGCTCAGACGATCTTTTCGAAACATGTGGTGGCCAATAACTTAAAGCTGTGACTCATTAATGTCACAGTTGCACCACGTTTCAGTGATGATAACAAAATGAGTAGTTGTAAGACGGACGAATGTTGTAAGAAGCTACAATATAGATAGTAGCAAATGAATTTTTTTAACAGAGGCATCTAGAGAATTTACGAAAAGAGGTAATGCAAGAAAGGTTAAGAGGGACAGTTTACTAGTATTGTTATTGGTGGTGTGTCACATTGAGGCATTTATGATATGAACAATGTGTTATTATGAGTAAAAAGCAAGCGCTTGACGAGTCGCGTAGGATGCTTAGAGTAAATAATAAAATTAAAGGATAGTCGAATAAGTAAAGCGTTAATTTAAACTTCTACCGATTTAAATGCTGCATTAAAATAGTTTGAAGTGGGAATGGGATGTGTACCCTCCAAATAGTATAAATTGCCATTACAGTGCAGCAAATGCGTGAGAAAGTAAAAAGGATACGACAACACAATCGTGGGTTGCTTCATTTGACAGATGTCGTATGTTAATCCAGTTTAGATACATCCAGACTAATCACTTGGACCTTTCTGCGTGTATCCTCACAGCCAGGTTACGCAGAGGGCAGTTAAGCACATTGTTAGGTTTGCGTTGTTTAATCCCCCAAGTGGAACGGACTATATCAAGTAATGCAAGTTGGAAAGCGTTTCAGTAAGACGTTTTTGAATTGTGTTCATTTTGGTGGAAGGATGACGTAAGTCGGAAGGGAATTCCAGGCACCGGACAAACGGAGGGAGAAAACGTTACAAGGACAATCAAGTCGACTGTAGTGCGTAGCCAGTTTGAGCTTATGACCACTCAGGTTTGTATTTTGATTAAGCTGCAACAGATTGCGACATGGGTGAGTTAGGTTTGTCAGTATCAAGTAAACCATGATTACGTCTCCTCGCTGACGCCGATATTCACCACTATACATTTTCTGCTTTGGTAGGATAGATGAAAATGTCCTCTAACAGGTTTGGTCGTTCTATGTTGTGGAGCTTCAAGTGCATCGATGTCTCGCTTGCGCCAGGGACGCCAGGTTTGGATTGCATATTCCACGTAAGGCTTCACGGAGTCGTTCAGCATTTGCGGAATGATTGATGGCTACAAATTGCCGAAAGCACTCCGTACGAGTTTAGGTGTTTACTGGATCTATTTGAAACCATTTCAGTCTGTCTCGAGCAACCAGGCTCGTCCTGCACGATCACCCCGAGGTCGTTTTCTTGGGAAGCACGTTTAAACTGCTGCTCCCCGGGTCGATATTCATAGATAAGCTGAGGGCATATGCTTACGACTTTGCACTTGGCCACGTCGAACTGGAGCCGGTTATCGGATGACCACGCATAAGCCCTGTCGAGCTCGCTCTGCAATGCCATGTGATCATCTGATGTACTGAAAGCATGCCGACTTTTCACATCATCTGCAAATAGTAAGAAATTCTACTGCAGTACACTGGCAACGTCTTTAATCATTGTTAGGAATAAATGTGTTTTCAGTACCGATCCTTTTATTGCGCCACACTTGACGTAAATAGGGTCGGAAATGGAGCTGCGGACTCTCAAATTTAGCTGACGTTGAGGGAGGAAGCGGCCCATCCAACCGAGTATGGGGTCACCGATTCCATATCTTCGATGCTGTGAAGGAGAACGCGGTGCTCCAAAAGATTGAACGCTTTCGAGAACTCGAGGAAGACAGCGTTGACTCCCAATCTGGCATTTGGCTGACTGTGTTCAGCTTGCTCAGGTTAGGAGCATGTTTGTAGTGCGGGATCGATTTCGGTGGAATCCCTATTGCTGTGACACTAGGATATTGTGGCTCCCAAGCTTTCGCATTGGGACTTCTGCAAGTATACGTTCAAATACTTTGGATAAAACTGGAAGGAGAATAACTGGATCGTAGTTCGAAAAGTCCGAACGATTGCCACATTTATAAATAGGAGTGACTACACCATATTTCTACATTGTGGATTTCTGTATTACCTTAAGACAACGTTGGAAATCTCTAGGTTTTATTGACCCTAACGAAGAAGATGTACGAATACAGTGATCATCTGTTGCTTCTTGGGGCCTAATGTTCAACATTCCTGTGGTGGAGGGTAATATTGGGGGATATGGTGTCCTTAAAATGGTTTTTGTGAGCTTTCCATGAGAGGGAATGGCGGCAGGGCGTAGAGTAGTTGTCATATTCACTAGTATATGACTTACATATGACATCCCTCCTAGAGCTTAGTGATTGCGTCACCATGTGGAGGAACAATGTGCTAACGCAGCCATAAAAACTTGCGCTCGATTACAGCTCAAGTTATTAACTAACTTCTGAGACGCTGCCTCCCCTCTGCTCTCTTCCAGTTGAAACCATCCGGGGGTAAACCGGAACTCCGAGCCTGCTAGACAGATGTATATTAGGAACAGAACATGGTTAAGTTTATAGGCCTCATGCTCTTACTTCGGCGGTCTATCACAGGTGAATCGCGTCACTTGTCTAGGCAGGTTCGAGCTTTGTATGGGCCTTGACGCACTGGCTATAGGTAAGATGACGTCCGCATCGTAGCAGCCATGCGATGATGCCGATTTGATTTCATCAGCTTCCGGCGTGAATCGGCCTTGCTACCGTCCGTTGGGTAATAAAAGGAACGGCGACTAAAGACTCAGATAACTGGTGTATGGACGGTCACTGCGCGTACAAAACATGCGGAGACCACGTCAATACGTGTACCACTCTCCGGAGGTGTGTGAAAGAATACTGACCGCGTATGAGGAAGGTGAGGATTAAAGTACCGGCGCTTCTCTGCAGCAGGTAAACGTGAACACGTGCCGCAATCGAATACGATTGAAATTAACGGAGTCGTTGAGCAACACGGGTGCTTCTCGCCGTTCTCTGATAAAAGCCATGTGGATCCTCTAGTTGAATGGATATCGGAAGAGCCCACCATTACCCTATCCACCCTACACCTGAAGCTGGAAGCAGAATACGACGTGAAGGTTAGCGGTATCATGGTGTACAGAAATCTGTAAGGACGCTTTATAACCCAGAAGAAGTTGCATACAACTCAGGGATCAGTGAACACACTGGAGAACAAAAAGCGATGCAACTTGTTCGTCTTGACACTGCTACAATTACAGACGGTTGGATAAATGAGAAGCATTTCAACCTCTTTTGCGCTCGTACTAGGGGTTGATCAAGGGGTAGGAATCGTGCACATTGTACCGTGGCGAATAACCGCGGCCATATTGCCCACGTGCTTGACGCGCTGACAAGGGAAGCACTGATAGACGTTGCGCTTTTGCGTGGCAGCTACAATAAACGTCGGTGCGCACCGTGGGTTTGATAAATTCTGAATGCCCAGGGCTCGCATTTCAACCATCAGTGCATTCCAGTTTGTGACAATGCGCCGTGCCACACGGATCTTTAAGGCGTATTCCAGGAGGAAAGTTATCAAACAACAAGACTGCTTTGGCTGGCGCCATCCTCTCCGTCAATGAAACTTATTAAAGCCTATAGTGTGTTATCAAGGCTTATGTGAAGGATGCAATCAGGACCAGTTATGGCGAATTGCTGTGAGGGGATCCGGAATGCGTTTTGAGCAACAGCGAGTGGGGTACAAAATTTCTGAAAAACTTGTTAGCTGAAGCGCGCTGATGTGTTACTTTGCATCAATGCGAGCAGATAATGTGATGCTTGTCCATGAATTGCCCACGCATAATTTATTTGGTTGATTTAGAGAAGACGGTCGCTTGAATAAAACATTTTTCGGTAAAATAGTTGGCACTTTTGCTCCATGGATAGGAGAGGTCCTAGTAAATGAAAAGCTTGATATGGCAGATACAGGGCAGTATAGGTACTTAACTAGTCGCAGATATTTGCTGCTGTTGTTGCCACTGTCGGCGTTGAAACAGCTAATGCGTAGTTCTGTTAATTGCGGCAGAGCAGAAGAGTACACTGTTTTATCTACGGCGCTAGTTACGTCGGCAGAAGGCTAGCCGGCAGCACTAGATCTATGAAGGTTAAGCACATGTTATTTGTACAGCTGCCCAGAGGCGATATAAGATGATTAACCGACACAGCTCACAAGTGTTATGGCAGAAGACAGAGTTTGTCAATGGTCGGCCGCGTTTGATCATTAGTGCATGGTTGAGGCGAAAAGTGGAAAAACCTCCGTAAATGGCATGTACTCAAATGGTCCAGTGGTCCACGCGCCCACGAAAGGTCAGTAGGAGACCATGATTTTAAAGAACTAGACGTTGTGACGGGGCATCATTTGCAGATAAACGAAAGTACCTTACAAACCCATAACGGACATGCACGGAATGAGTAGTTGTGAAGGAAGTCTGCCAGACCACTGGATGAAATGCTGACCCGCAGCGCTGCGCTAATTGATTGTTCATTGACTAATTCATTTAGTTAGGTTATTGCAATAGCAACGAAGCTTTGTGTGCACCTGAGAGAGTTTGGTGTTCATCAGCAATGGGATTTTCCATTAGGCATGCACCCAATGCGCCAACTTGCCTGGGAGGTTGATACTGCGTAGTCAAATCACGAGCGCTATAAGGAACACAGACAAACCGGTTGATTTTCCAGCATGTGCTAGCGGGAGTAATGACGTTTCTTTTCATGCATGCGGCTTGTGTGTCGTTACATGGCAAAAGCTGCATAGAGATGCATTTATCTACTCACTTAAAGAATCCGTTGCTATTCCCATGCCGCAGATATGTCACATTGTATGCAGATAATGCCATCTCAGCGGGGATGCGAATATATCCTAGCCATTGCTACGATATGACCATTTGGACGTAAGGCAACATAGGCCTCACCGCGTTGATTCGCCAGCTATCAAGGGCATAACCTTTTGCTCACCCACCGGCTAACTATCCCCAATATTAAGTTTATGCAGTATTCTTGATGTATCACAATAACAGCTCCTAGCTAACGATCATCTTTAAGTAGGAGAAGTCAGTGCACGGTTGGCAAGCCACGTTATTGAGCAATTCAGAGGCAACCAGAATACAGAAATTAGAAATCAATTAGGCACTGAATTCCCACTCACAGCAGTTGAACGGCAAAATCTCCTGAGAAAATTGCACGTATTGGAGCCGAAAGCGTATTTGGCAACACTCAGCTAATCCCAGTACTCAGGCAATCATCACATGTTGCTTGGGTTCTCCGCTAACGATCTAGTCCATTGCCGCAGCTCAGAAGCTGTAAGCGTCTGTTCTGAGTTCCAAACAAGCCTTTCAAGTACCCGCTACGGCTGTGCGATGATATTGAGTGTCTGGTTCTCAAACCCCTGGCACAGTAACAGCCCGCCTATGTCGCAGCATGTGCGTTGCTAGACACGTTGCCTACCATGCTGACCTACTTGGGAAAGGCCGTCAAGCATGGTTTGCACGGTTGCAGCCTTCAAGATTTCATCCGCGGCTGCCTGTTTATATTGTTCTCTGCGTGCAGTGAAACTGATTTCGTCCACCATTGGTTTCAACCACAGTTACGCTACTATGCGAGCCAGGCTAGGTTAGGAAACATAGTTTACCAGGCGGAAGCTGACCGAAATAGTTCTGAACCGGGCACAATGATTTCACTCTTCCGCGAAACTGGACGACACAGATCAAGCAAGGGGTTCTGCTACACTTGCGGTGACTGTGCCAACAACGACCGCAGTGATTGCGCAATCATACCTTCAACCACAACCATGTGCAATGAATTTATACTTGTGAGACAATTAAGAGTTCCTTCACAAAGCAAGCTGCATGGTTCAAGATTCTTAGATAGATCCATCCCGGCAATCTTAATTAGTTTAAATATCATGGAATGTTGCTTCATCCCTTTTAATACTATGTAAATGAAGTTTCGGTTATCCGGGTTCTGTTTTTACTTATTCTTTCATGCATTTTTCTCTTCC
>CALYDF020005418.1:0-14373 GCA_944474145.2 Dicrocoelium dendriticum | reverse complement strand
AATATGGTGGAGTCCATGCATTGCTGCTTGAAGATGGAACTACTGAATGGATGCATTGGAATATGTGAAACCATAAGCGTGTCACGGATGAGCGCGACCTATTTGATATGGAACCAACAAAAGCGATATCAGATGCTTCTTGTCGCGACCTCCGTATTGTCGCTCATCCGGAGTTAGACCGCTTGTGTTGCCGATTAATAGTAGTAGCGTCTGACTTGAGTTCAGCGTATCCGGTTGTGGTTTGCAGCAGCGGTGAGCATGCAAACGTTTTCAGCGATCGTCAACTAGAGACGGGAAACCACGACAGCCGTACGTGCACATAAAAAACTTACCTCGGATTTGGGCTTCCATGCAGACACCTGCTGCACTTTGTACAGCTTAACAGCGTGGATGTCAACAAACTGCCGGTAAGCCGACGATAGACGAGAGAGAATAATGGGGCACTCGCCGTTTCAATCGCACCGTTGGACGCGCCAATAACCGGAAGGCAAGAACCGAGCGCCATTTGGAATAGGACGTTGAACGACCTACGTGCACTGTATCAACGATTGCAGCCAGCGCAATTCGCTCTCTATACCGCGTGACAACGGAGCTTTATTTTACAAGCAGACCCGCAAAACATGCCACTGTTCACCTTCCCCTCTCAAGTGCACCTGGCCACGGACACAAACATTGCCGGTTACAATCAGCTTTCGAGGTCCACATGTATGAAGTTGGACGCGGCAACTCTCAATCTGTCGGCATTGCCGAAGGGGATTGTCAATTCGGTCACCGATAACGCGGACTTTAGAGACGAATGGAATGTGGAAATTGCAAGCTCGGATTAAGAAGGCACTATGCCAGTGGTTCTACCCGGTGCACAGCCGACGGCCGCTGTTTACGACGCAAGGCATGAACCCCGGACTGCAACAGCTGGCGAACAAACCAACCATCCAACTTTGCAAGATTTGATGATCGATGAAGATATATGCACAGTATGCGGCTTACAAAATCCGGAAGGAAACGTGGGGTGAACAATACACTGCGTTGAAGGTCCGTATTGTACGTGTTGGTATCATTAAAACTGTATTCTGCAGCCCCCGTAATCACTGTTTTCCGGTGCTTTTTCTGAGAACAGATATTTGAATGACACTGCGCAATGAGTTGGTGGCTATTTACAGGCTTGATATGTCAAGGTGTTTTTTCTGTTCTGCTTAGCTGCACGTACGCTAACGATATCGTGAAATACACGCCACGTTACTAATAATTTCATTGCTATGTAACAATGAACGCAGCTGTAATTTCTTCTGTTTACATCAAGTGCATAAAGCCAAACCCTCCTCAGTGTAGTGCGGTGGTGTAATCAGCTGTTCATTGGGCCAACATGGCTCTGGTGATTTCATATGCGTGAATAATGCTAGATAATTATCCGTATATGCTTTGTCTTTCTTTTCTAGGTATCAACGAATGGGATGAAAAAAGTATGAAGGCAAAAACCCCGGTGTGCAGTGTCAGAGCAATAGACGCTTATGATGAAGCTGAGTGTTTTTCCGTGCTATTGGCTTGTGCAATGTACGCACATAATGCACATGGTGGCGACCATTGTGTGTTCTTATCCATGGGTGAGGCGTGTCGCGTTCGTTATTACACATGCTTAGAATGATTGTGTTGCAACCGCACACACAGCCTCTTTACATCGGAAGGAGTTACTCGCTTATGTGCGAAGGGGCGGCAGTGCGAACCATTGTATTTCATCGTTGCAGCCTGCGAACGTGTAGCACTACCATGTAGGGAATATCGTTAGACAGCCTACAGTTAATGGCTTTTAGCTTCGGTTCCATGCTTTTGGGTGGCAACAACAAGTGTAAGCATTTTCCGAAGAAACTGCTAGCTTTGTGCCCGGGGCCATTTATAAGTGACAGCTAAATAGTCTTAATTGTTGGCGATTGATAGGGTTACATGTTGCAGCTACAAGGACTAAAATGCATTGCTGCTTTCGTCATATCTTAGAACAGAGCCTGGCAACTGTGCGAGTCAAATGCGTGCAACCTATGTTAGTAATCGTTGAAAGAGGCGACTGTTTGTCAGTGCACATAAGTAGGCCGCGATTAATAAGGTGGATAGCTGATGTCCGATCTTGTTAACGAAATGTCAGTCGCGCAACCTTAGTAACTGCAAGTGTTTGGGAAGAACCACGATACCAAAGGGAGAGAAATGTGCGGGTATTGTCCTCATGGCCCCTTAGTAGTAAGTGTTAGCAGTACATCAAGGTGTATGAAAAAACGTCCAGTTTCATCATAAACGTCTATTGCTCTGACACTGCACACCGGGGTTTTTGCCTTCATACTTTTTTCATCCCATTCGTTGATACCTAGAAAAGAAAGACAAAGCATATACGGATAATTATCTAGCATTATTCACGCATATGAAATCACCAGAGCCATGTTGGCCCAATGAACAGCTGATTACACCACCGCACTACACTGAGGAGGGTTTGGCTTTATGCACTTGATGTAAACAGAAGAAATTACAGCTGCGTTCATTGTTACATAGCAATGAAATTATTAGTAACGTGGCGTGTATTTCACGATATCGTTAGCGTACGTGCAGCTAAGCAGAACAGAAAAAACACCTTGACATATCAAGCCTGTAAATAGCCACCAACTCATTGCGCAGTGTCATTCAAATATCTGTTCTCAGAAAAAGCACCGGAAAACAGTGATTACGGGGGCTGCAGAATACAGTTTTAATGATACCAACACGTACAATACGGACCTTCAACCCAGTGTATTGTTCACCCCACGTTTCCTTCCGGATTTTGTAAGCCGCATACTGTGCATATATCTTCATCGATCATCAAATCTTGCAAAGTTGGATGGTTGGTTTGTTCGCCAGCTGTTGCAGTCCGGGGTTCATGCCTTGCGTCGTAAACAGCGGCCGTCGGCTGTGCACCGGGTAGAACCACTGGCATAGTGCCTTCTTAATCCGAGCTTGCAATTTCCACATTCCATTCGTCTCTAAAGTCCGCGTTATCGGTGACCGAATTGACAATCCCCTTCGGCAATGCCGACAGATTGAGAGTTGCCGCGTCCAACTTCATACATGTGGACCTCGAAAGCTGATTGTAACCGGCAATGTTTGTGTCCGTGGCCAGGTGCACTTGAGAGGGGAAGGTGAACAGTGGCATGTTTTGCGGGTCTGCTTGTAAAATAAAGCTCCGTTGTCACGCGGTATAGAGAGCGAATTGCGCTGGCTGCAATCGTTGATACAGTGCACGTAGGTCGTTCAACGTCCTATTCCAAATGGCGCTCGGTTCTTGCCTTCCGGTTATTGGCGCGTCCAACGGTGCGATTGAAACGGCGAGTGCCCCATTATTCTCTCTCGTCTATCGTCGGCTTACCGGCAGTTTGTTGACATCCACGCTGTTAAGCTGTACAAAGTGCAGCAGGTGTCTGCATGGAAGTGCACATCCGAGGTTAATTTTGTATGTGCACGTACGGTTGTCGGGGTTTACCGTCTCCAGTTGACGATCGCTGAAAACGGATGCTTGCTCAGCGCTGCTGCAAACCACAACCGGATATGCTGAACTCAAGTCAGACACTACTACTATTAATCGGCAACACAAGCGGTCCAACTCCGGATGACTGACAATACGGAGGTCGCGACGAGATGCATCTGATATCGCATTTTGTCGGTTCCATATCAGATACGTCGCGCTCATCCGTGACACTCGTATGGTTTCACATATTCCAATGCATCCATTCAGTAGTTCCATCTTCAAGCAGCAATGCATGGACTCCACCATATTCGTGTCGTGTATGCCGTACGTTGCAGCATCAGGTATCCTGCTGTTGGCCCCTCTGAAGGCGTTGGGAAAAATGAAGAAACTGATATAGTGGAAGAAACGTTGCTCATCAGTACGAATGAGTTGCAAATTAGCCAAATATTTCCAAAAGTTGAATGTGTACATTGCGATGGAAAAACGTCTGAATGAAGTGGATTGGGGAAAACGTTTGATAACCTTTCTAATTATATGAAAGCGACATAAGTAATGATGTGCAGAAGGAAACTGGTTGTGTAATGCGTTCGAAATGGCCAATGCACCATCGAGCATGCTGCACTTGTCACCCGAAGCACCATCTACAAACACTATAAACGTGAGGAGGAAGGTGTTGACCTCAGTCTGCGTCTCCCGCCAAAGAAAAGCAATGGCAACCCGGAGTACAGTTCCAGCTTCACGGGTGTGGAGTAGATGAATTGGGTGATCCGATTACTAATGGGTATGATTCGCTTTGGTTCATCGCAATTAGCTTCCAAGCCACATAGTTCAGCTACAAATCCGGAAAAGTATCAGCCGCGCGTTTCGTCCTATTGGGGCTGGTCAGTGGTGCGCATCAATCGGTCCTTTACCGGGGATCGAACCCATGATCGCTAGAGACTAACGCCAACTACCCAGCAGCTTATGCCACTGAGCCATGGGGGACGACTGCCGACAAGTACGAATTGCAACCTAACTGCGATATAGCGCAGCCCATCCTCCACTGCCGTGCAAGTTATTGCATGTGCAGAGGACAGTAGTTGTCCGTCACGGTTAAGTCATTTCTTGCCAGCGCCGTGGATCCACACAGCAATTTTGGATAGGGGCAGGGCATAGATTTTGATTACTAATGATCCGATTGTTGTCGTCTCACAAACACTGGGCTCGCCTTCGCTGATTTAACTGTGATTCCAAGTCCAGGATTTATCCTAAAACAGTGCATATTAACCTACCTAATCAAAAACACGTTACCTGGATTGTTGCGCCCGAACATGTGCCTCGCTCGAAGGTTGCCGGCATCCGCGTTCGTCAGGTATTTTCCGAAGTTCGATCGGACGTGGAACCGGATGTTAAAACACCGGTTTCGGCATTCAAATCTCGGCCTGATTATCTCCAACCAACGGTTGCTACTGAACCACTTTAATGCTTCGTCTCCAAGAATCTCGTGGTTATGTATCATGTAGAACCTGGTTATTCTGAACGAAGTCCCCAGCCTACCAACATTGAAATACGCCCCACAATGTGTGTGATCCAACAGTCTTCGTCTTTTGCCTTCGTTAGGATGGTGGGTAAACCCTTTCCGTGGGCACTGATACTTTATCAGTGTCCTCTCGTCGGAGTTATCCGCTTCCGACATTTGCACACTGTAGTATGACGCGGGGCTACTCTCGGACCGCTTGATGTAGTGCACGATTTCGTGAGCGTCCCTATACATAAGGCTGTTGATCCCCTCAAACTTACTGACAACGCTAACCGTCCCACACTTTGCGTCAGTGTCACTGTCTTCGGCGAATTATCCAGCGTTTGATTGTTCGATATGACCGTAGCGGCATTCCCCATTGGTCAATGATGCTTTCCTATCCTAGGAACACGAAACTCTTCCTTCCACCGTAACCAGCGCCGCAGGCATCACCCGAATGGTCAGTTCACGCTGTTTTGCCGCGGTGAATGTGCACAATGCTGGCAAGCTGGTTACTAGTTTATTTATTTATTTGTATTTGTATTTATTTTTATTTACTTGTATTTATTTGTATATTTACGTTTTCTCAATTTGTGTCGATAGCATCAGCCCTTATTTAACAGTATATTTATCCTTTTTTGTTAGCACTGGTAAATATACTTTGCAGTGTGATAGTCGACACGTCATTAGGTCATTGAGAAATACTATTTCCTGTAACTGTACATCAATGGATCGGAGTATACTTTCCTTCCATTTCAAACATGCATCGGCCTTTTTCCATATGTGGTGTAGCAAATAACTAGATATATAACTGCCAGTTTTCATGGAGTGCAACCGGTATCTGTAATTGTTCATCTCAAATTATTACAAATAGAATAGCTAGATTACGCAGTGCATTAATAACACATTACGGTTAATATACATAGTACTTAGAAAAAGTTTGGGTGCAGCCTATGAGGAACCTATAGTAAGCGTAAGCAATAATAGGATAACAAACGAAGAAGGAAGGAAACCAATTAAGATATGAAATGCTTTCATACAAGTGTCCCACATATATACGCAGGGCTATAAATAGATTAATATTCCTGTGAACGTGACGGAAGCATAATAAGTCTATATCATTGCCACAGTGGTGGCATTGTCTTCTGCAGCAGACTCCATGCTTGGCGGCACTCGCCTGCATGAGTGATGCATAGAAAGTATCATATGTTCCGTAGCATTGCTGTCAAAATCGTCAATAAACAAGTATCCATCTTTGGCTTTACTACCGTAAATGACTGGTGCTTAGTTACACTATAAATGTCTCACATATAAACCTTATTTAATACCTACAGCAACATCATGTTATGGGCTCCAGGATCCTTCATGAACGGCGTTAACTTAGGCAACGTATGTCCCAGAACATGTGCATCAATATAACCACTAGCAAAGCCTCATCTATTCGCTCCAAACGCCATAAAGACATGTTCACAAGGCTATCCTATGGGTCTTAAAGCATTTGTGTCATTATCGCGACCATCATATTCGTAATTGTGGTAACCATATTCCTTAAGGACCGGCGTTTAAGGGGCCCATATTGGCTCCATAGCGGTGTCCTCGTTATCAACCCTGAGGAGTCCATTACGATTCGCTTCGCACGCTCCCATGAAGCATGATTACTTTACCCTTAGCTGCGGCATCAATATTGTTAGTAGGGAAGTGGCAACTACTGGCCTCACAGGCCTTCATAATTGTCACTTATTAAGGCTAGGTAAGTCCCACAGCGGCGGTATCATAATCTGCACGAAAGAAGACTCCGTATAGGCCCCGCGCGCCCCCATAAGCACTAGTCGTGAAGTCTACGCAAATCGCATAGCAGGCAACAGTAATGCTACAAGAGAAGGCGCAGACGTAGAAAAACGCGGCGCGTCAACAGGCAAGCATGGAATGGGCTGTAGCGATGGCAAATAATTTGCTTCTTTTCCATTTTCACACTTACCTATTTCGCTGCAGTTGTTGCACAGCTTTGTTTTAATTAACTATAAATACATACGCCTGGTTTCGAGCTCGTCTTCCGTGGTTCTCCCTTGTGATTGTGCGCATCGCTGCCTGCTCTATTCGCGATCGGACTCTACGTACACGTACACTTCGGCACACCTCGCGATTTAGGGTCATCCGACGCCAAGACGCATCAAGATATTTTATATGTGACGTAAAACTGACTGACTGTGTATTCACTTTTACCGATCCCTCCATATAACTGGTGACCCACTGTTTTAGTTATTTTTTGTGTATAATTTTTCTTTTTCTTTACAATGTCTGATCACGCGCTCGCTATTAATGCGTCGGAACATTCCCTTGGACTCGTTTTACCTTCATTTGACTTTTCTAACCCACGTGTTTGGTTAGTTCAAGTAGAAGCTGTTTTCCGTTTTCGTAAGATTACATCCCAGTCCACAATGTTTTCATATGTGACTGCTCACTTACCGTCCAACATCGCCTCTGAGGTCATCGACATTCTTGATCCTATGCCCCTAGAGTCCCCCTATAATAAACTTAAGGCAGCCATATTAAAGCGCACTACAGCCTCAGACGAGACACGCCTTCAGAAGTTACTCTCTGGCGTTGAGGTTGGAGATAGAACGCCATCTCAGTTACTCCGATACATGCATCCCCTCGTCGGTTCTTCCATACTGGATGATTCCGTTCTCCACCAATTGTTGAGTAACTGTCTTCCCGCGAATACGACGGCTATGTTAGCTGTTCTCGCCGACGATCTTCCGCTAGACAAACTGGCAGAAGCTGCCGATAAAGTTCACGAACGCTTCATTACAAAGTCGGTATCCCACGGCACTGAGACTAGCTCACGCGACCTCTCCGGAACCACGCTACTTGATACAATCAACGAGAGACTTTCAAACTTAGAGCTCACCTTGTCCCACCTCAGACGCGACCGCGTTCCTTCACGACAATCCAGACGTTCTAGCAACTCTCGTACAGGACAGTCGCACCACTGTTGTTATTATCACCACCGCTTCGGAGACGCAGCGCGTAAGTGCCGTCCAGGGTGTAAATACCCTAAAGCCTTTTCAACATCTACGTCGGGAAACCTCATGGCCCGTCAGTAATGGCGGCGACTGTCCCTGGCCAGGTTATTAGTCGCCTGGTGTAGGTATTTGACTCCCCAACCAGACTTCACTTCTTGGTGGTTACTGGTGCAGAAGTCTGCGTTCTCCCCCGTTCTCTGGAAAAACGCCCCCTTCAATCAGCTGGTCCATTGCATACAGCAGCTAATCAGACTAAAATCGCCACCTACGGCCATAAATTACTGACTTTGAGTCTCGGACTACGGCGTAACTTCCCTTTCACTTTTAACATCGCCGATGTGAAAAAGCCCATCATCGGAATCGACTTCCTCAGCAAGTTCGGTCTTGTGGTCGACCTACGTTCTGGGAAATTATGAGACGATACTACGTCTTTAAGCATACCCTGCAAACTTGCTTCATTCAATGCTCTCGGGCTTCGCATCCTCATACCTGACGACTCACAGTACTCTTCATTGCTCCGACAATTTCCGTCCCTAATTCGAACAAGTAACGATACTTACGACCCTAAACACGATGTACGCCATCATATCGTTACAACCGGTCCACCAGTAACTGTTAAAGCTCGGCGCTTGCGTCCTAACAAACTTCAGGCAGCTAAAAAGGAATTCAAACACATGCTTGATCTCGGCATTGTTCGGCAGCTGCTAGGCATCACCACTCCATCTGGTGTCTAAAAGTCAGATGACTGGAGATCATGCGGTGACTACCGTGCTCTCAACAACGTCACTGTTCCGGAAAGGTATCCTATCCCGCATATCCACGATTTCTCTCTTGGACTAGCCGGAAAGTCAATCTTTACCAAAATCGACCTAGTCAGAGCTTACCATCAAATCCCAAAGGCGGAGAAAGACATCGCGAAAACCGCTGTGATCAATCCATTTGGCCTTTACCAATTTCTTCGTATGCCTTTCGGCCTCCGGAACGCAGTACAGTCTTTCCAACGCTTTATGGTTCAGGTCCTCCGTGGTCTTGATTTCGTTTACGTTTACATTACGTTTACATTACACTTACATTACATTTACGTTTACATTACACACCTCATATCCGGTGTAAACCCGAAGGAAAAAGACCGGGAGGCATGCGGATGGGAGCCACGTTTCATCAACGGAGCCGGCCCACACTCCTTCAACAAGCAGAACGGAAGCATTCCGGCCTAATTGGGAAATCATACACACCCGACGTACACGAGGCGGTGGCTGGACCGTAGCCCGTTCCACACAGGATGGAACCACTCTTTGAGCCTAGCACCGTCACGAGGTCGGTGCCCTCCATCCCCTCCAGCGACGACCAACTGTCTCCTGGAGCCAGTATGGACAAGGTAGTGGGTAATAGACAGGTAGGCACCTTGTCAACATTCACTTCAGGGGGATCCACACCGGGGAGCTCAAGCAACATCTACTTCTGAAATGCAAGATTACTCATCACACAGGAAAACGTGCCACATATGCCGCCTTATTGGCCTGGATTAGTAAATTGAATAGGAACATACTCGTGGTGTTTCTATTCCGCATACAATAGTGCCTTCTCCGGCACCTGAGAAACCGCTCTTTTGAGTAGTTTACGGAATTCGCATCGATTAAATTTGCCTTGGATTCGCAACACCTGAAATCAACATGAGTTTGTCATAGACTCACCTTCTTCATGTTCTGGTAATGTTATTTTCGGGTTGTTCGAATGTCGTTTAATTACACTAAGTTAACCGTACAAAAGCGGTATAAAGATCCTCGTGGAATTCATTCGGTATACATATATACATAGATTGCCGTCATCTGTATCCAATGACAGTACGAATACAACATATGTACATGCGTTTAACCAAACTTCAGTGTGAGCTGTCACAAACTGCATAGAGACACATCAGACATCATCATCAATGGTACGACAACCGTGTATGGGTTTCGTTTGGAGGTCAGGCTAAGAATCACTTTGGCAGGCATGAGAATAACTACCCAATACGAACTGTTGATGTTTTCTTCAACATTTAGACGTGACAGCCTTTAATCTTTGACATCCATATTTGAAGGAACCCGCTGTGGCAATAGTAAAGCAACTGCTAGGTAGAATGATGACTAGACTACTGGTACAGTGAAATAGTGTGCACTTAGATGTTGCCCTTTACATGTACACTCTGGTTTGAGTAGCTGATGGGGGAGATCACACAGCATGTCGAATGCGATACAGTGTCCACTTCTGGCTCTCTGTGTCTCCGACCGGTTCGGTCATGTGCTGCCCGAGGCATGTGCACCTACTCAAAGAACGATTGATGCGCAACCTTTGGTATTGACAAGTGACATCAACTAAGTCCCGCTGCCGACTGTCAAACATGCGACTTTCCAAACAGTGTTCACATTTATTGTGCAAATGTGAAAGTACTCAACCGTTTGTACCTACGACCTGTACTCTGCTGTGGCCATAAGCTATTTGCTAACGGTCTATATCGTACGATTCGGGTGCAGCCATTCGGTGCTCACAGAACCATTGTCGCTATGCGCCGATTCATTCCGATGTTATTTAATCTCACACTGACGTACCATTCCAATTAGGTTCAACCTGTTATTTAATCCATCCAAAAGGTTGGCCATGTGCAGTGCAACTTCTGGTAGGCGTCTCTGCACGTCTGTCTTCCATCCGGTTAGTACGTGTGTTTTCATAGGCCCCGGTAAATTCAGTATGGCTAACGGATAACTGGAACTATAACTATACCCAATCTCATCACTAGCCTGCGGAGTGGAACATAAAATGGCGACATCGTGATAACCGCTAGTCGGTTAATAGTTCCGTTTGTTCACTTTGCACAGAATTTCCAGGGAAACTTCGCTTGGAATGCATAAACCAAACTGGGCACACGAAGGATAATCGTTGAGCATTGGGTTACAAATGCAAATTTGACATTTCATGCGTATTGCAAACGGAAAAGCGATCATAACCTTTTGATTCAAACGTGTCCAGCGAACTGGAAACATACCCAATAATTTGCCACCCTAGCATTGGTCCGTAGCAAGCACACAAATCGCTCGGAAAACCACACTCACATCAATTACGAATGAGCCCATGGATGGACTGAACCATTATTCTGCGATGCACCGGCCCTCTAAGCATCATGCAAGTTAGCATTGAGCAGCTAGTCAAGCTACAGTTATGGTGAGCAATACCATGGAGCTTACATAGTGATGTGAATCGCGGCCGAATAATACTACGAAGATGAAGATGCCATAGCTCACTCTCGGTATGCAACCGTACTAGACACCGCTTGAGGAGGTAGCAAGAATAGCATAGCATAGGTCATGATGAGTACAGCATCGTAATGGGCAACACGTGAAGTCATCGCGAAATACAACGGAGTTAAATAAGCCTAAAACGTTAGGTTACCTGTGGATCACCCGTTCTAGGCAGGTGCAATAAAGATACCACATTGCACCAAGTCAGTAGTTAATGATTCTAGAATGAAACTGCACCCAAGCCCGACTTACATGAGGTATATATAATAAGGATGACACCAAAAAGAATGACGAAGATGGCGTAAGCAACTTTCCAAGTTAGCAGGGAAATGGTGCGATTATGTCCACTGCAGGCTATACGTGTCGTAAGGTAAAACCAGGGCCGGTTCTAATTGTCTGTTGTCCGAGGTGAACGAGAATCAACAGGGAGGTAGAACCACCAAGCAGTCCGTCATGTGTTACTATTTATTCCCGCTTGGTCATTCGTTCTGACCGCTAACATATCTCGACCAATTCATCAATGTCCAGAATACTATCTATGCCCAAGCATTTCGATTCGGATGTCACAACGTATTGCCGCTGTTCCGGGAATCAACCTTGATGACTTATCTGAATCTCAGTGCGTTTACCTGAAGGCGGCAGCAGTACAAGGGGGCGTATAGAGACACTTGAGATGGGATATATTGACTTCATATTGCAACACCTAATAAGTCACGGTGTCACACGAGAAGAAATGTAATAAGATCCATCTGTCAAGTGGGAATGTATCGAGACACGAACAGGTCTTCGCGGGATTTGTACTTTGGGCGAGTCCCATTTAGACATCGAGCCAGCTGATAATGGTGTTACGCGAGTGAAAATGACATGTCTGTCAGGCTGAAGTGTGGTGCTTATAAGTGTTTCTAAATGGCTTCCACTTAGTCATTCAAGGTGAGATATCAGTTGACATACCAAAGGTCCCTGGTTCGAGTTACAATACTGCAGTGTTGCGAACAGGCATTTGTTCACACTTGTGTATGGACTACCACAAACTAGATGAAGAAATAATAACCCTCATGAACCATAACACTACGTACGTGCATGAGGTTGGATTGAATGAAAGAATAACAGCCATATTTCTCTAGTTTTAGAAAATCGCACGTAGAGTTATAAGTAATCAGTGATTAGTTAGCGTTTGGATGAGAACTGAAACGACGGCCTTACATTTATTCAGAAGGGTGGGTATCAACAAGAGATTGAGACAGATATGGAAATGCAAAAACAAATGCCGTGAGTATGGTTACCAGGTAGAATGATGCACAACTAAATGTACCGTAAAACACAGATGAGTTATGCTTCCTGTGTATTGCACATGTTGTCTTGCTATAAGCGTTAGTAGACGATAATAGCATGCATTTCCTTGACACTATCATATCACCAACACATGTCGTAAATTCCGCTGCTCCCTGTTCTATCATCGACTTTCGAAAGAGTGTGCAAACTGTTTTAGCAAATTTACAAGGAGTACCTTGCACAACATTTATTTATCTAATATCTCGAATGAGTATTTCGTGGAACATCTGGGCACTATGGTATCTTCACAGCGGGGTTTGGAATGGAACCACTTAGACATGGCTTTAGAAAACAATGAACGATTAAATCTCCATACACATGTTGTGATTTGCAATGAAAACAGTGAGCATTGCAAAGTTACTCATATGAGGGTAGACAACCAATGGGTATCAAGTGCCCGGACAGATGGCGCCGATAAGGTGGTTATCTGAACGGATGCAGCGCCCATGTACAATTTACTTATTGACCGATTGTACATTACTCCTCCTTGTTTTAATCTTACAACCGGCTCGACACACAACTGCCTTGTAAATCCCCGCGCTCACGTGTGCGCTCTTGCCTCGCTTCATTCGTCCGCTTCTTGTTGTAGCCCATCGAATACACTCCGCTGTGTCCGACTCCAATTGCCTTCTGATATCCGCGCTTAATTCCGCGCATCGTCTCGGACTAGTATTAACTAGTCCTACAAATTGGTGACCCCGATTCGCATGCGCGAATTCAACATCTTTTCTCGTTTGTCTACTTTGGTGAGTTCGTTCCTTTTTCTCGATTATATACCTATATTCATTTGTTTCTTGCATAATTTGAGTACTTTTATCGTATTTTGTTCGTTCTTTATCTTTCGACTCACATTTCGAGAGTGGCATCTGAGTCGTTTCACAGCGTAACCATGCTTACTTTGGCTGTTCCAAGTTTCATGGAACACAGTCCAGAAGTTTGGTTTAAGATATTCGAGATCGAACTAGAAAATAAGGGCATAACGGCGGACCGTCCAAGGTACATTCAGCTAGTCCCACACCTTCCTCCGTCGGTAGGGACGCTGACTGAGGACATTCTACTCTGCCCACCGAATGAGGCAAAGTATGCAACGATGAAGCAAGCGATTTTGAAAGAGGTGCGACCCAGCGCACGAACACGAGTTGAGCAGCTCAATGGTCTCAAGCTTGGAGATCGCAAGCCGTCGGCGTTGCTCCGAAAACTTCAGCGCATCGCTGGTCCCTTATTCTTGAGCGAAGAAGGGATAAAGGAGCTGTGGTTTGCACGTCTCCCAGAGCCATTGCCGGTAATGCTGTCCATGTTTATAGATGTACCCTTGAAAGACTTAGCTACCAATGCAGATGCTGCGTTCGAACGTTTTCCGCAGCAGACGATCAGTACCTCCGGTGGCGTATTCTCACCGATGAAAACCGAATTTCATGTTTGTTCCCAGTCGTTAGACGAATCTGACTCTAAAGACGAGGAAATTGCGCTACTTCGCAGCAAGATAGCAGCATTGAAGGCTTCAAAGCAGCGTGTGCCACGGTCAAATGCTGACCACGTTTTGGCTACCGTTCATTGCGGCTCGTCTGTGCCTGCACCGAGTACGTCAAGTTCGGCACGAAAGCGCAACATTTTCCTTACAAGTTCTCAGTCAGATAATGTCAAACCCGTCGTAGAAGTATGTTGGTACCACCGCCAATACGGTGGAAGAGCTAGACGTTATCGGGCTCCCTGCATTAGGCACGACCCAGGGAAAACGAATAGCCCGCATACTAGCACTAC
>CALYDF020005417.1:0-14371 GCA_944474145.2 Dicrocoelium dendriticum | reverse complement strand
TTATTTCTTTTGACAAAAGCGTTATGGGTGGTAGGCGGATGTGTACACCATTGGTCCACTGCACCTTGATTGATGCGTAACTTGGTTACTTCCCGTTATTGTGTGTTTTGAGGGAATGCCGATTGATGTAACTTAGGTCCACTCCTATAACAGTATATTCACTGCCTACTGTAGCGAACTATTCTTCAACAAACCAGTGGAACAGTAATAATCGAGCGATGGTCCCTTCTGCCCGTCTCAGAATATTTCCATTATATTATCTGCGTTTATTCTTTATGCCTTCTGAGCCTGGCATCTATCTGGTACAGGGCTGAATATTGGTTGCGCCACATTTCACTTACTAACACAAAAGTCGTGCAGATTCTTGTAAAATGTTGAGTACTTATGAGTAGCATGCATTATGCAACATTTGTCAATCGGTTCCTACTTCCAGGTCTCAGTGAAGGTCTTTTCACGATCAAGACATGTAGACCCTGCCCTGAACTATGGTATTATAATTGCAGTAGTAGTATTAGTGGCGCAAATAAACGTGCACTTTCGGTGTCACGTGTAAACGCTGTTACCGAATGATTCAGGGAGGCTTGCGTCACATTACAAGGATTGTGGTCACGTCGGATTCTGTGATGAACCAAAACTTCAGTACCTAGAGCACTGAAGTAGGCTTCGATAAAAAGCGCAGCACGTGTGCGCGAACGGCCGGTTGGGAGTTAGCCACTTTCTTGGTCTAGATTTTCCGAAGAACGGATGGTCCCATACCAAATTGTATCGCACTGGCGCAATCCAGCAAGTCTCCTTGGCTTCGCTAGTCGTGTATGTGCCCATCCAATAACATATTGTGGGAAGTTGGGTTGCCAATTGGCTATAGTTGTCTGTACTTTCACAGTTACATGTCCGAATGACCTTGACTACGAACTGCCTAAGCCTGTGCAGTCGTGGCCTAGACCTCCCAATCTGGTGGCTACGTCCATAACCGCGGGGCACACAGCACAACCAAATCTTAAATAATTAAAAGTATAGGTAAATGAGTGAGATAGTAGTATTGCTAATAGTATCCATTGTCAAGCATGCTCTCTATGTTGAGAAATGCCAATCCGTGAGCATTGCCTGGTTCAATGATGATTAAAGGTAGTCCATTCTAAGCCTGCGTTCTGAGAAGGCGCTCTCACAGCTGGCAATGTTAATAGTTCGGGTAAGTAATATGCGCAGCTGATTTCCCAAGGTGATATTTCCGTAGGACGCTCAAAAGCTCAAAAGAACCATTAATTTTGTCGTTTTCTGAAGCTTTCACACAATACTGCAATCTACTTTAGGCAAGGAATTCCTCTTTTCCTAGATCTTCCTCGACTTCAATAAGTGGACAACCATAATTATATTCAGGCACATTTGACGGTGCAAGAAAAGCATTTTAAATTCACAAGGTCATAAATTTGCTGACATCTGTAGCGTGTCAGCAGTCAAATTGTCAAAGAGAGACAGCATCTTCTGTTTACACACAGCATCATCAATAATATCGAAATTTCTGAACCGTCCATACATTTCTTTTGGCGAATTGGGCGCTTCATCCTGACCTCCAATTTCGAGTAGTATTTTTGGATTTACCCGTTGCAATCTGCACGATTTTCTCTCTATTCTGAGGAGGACAAACTCTTAACTAGGTAAGCTTGATAGAACTTCGCTGCGGATCCAAATAACTTGTTTGGACCTATCTGTGCCTCCTTGATTTCTATGAGAACATCACCCTAAATGCTCAGAAAAAATACACCGAAACGACCATACCGACATCAGAATTAGAGTTGTATTTGGACTCGTGGCTTCATTTTCTTCTTAATCTGTTAAATGTTTCAGAAGTGACGAGCTCCGCGCATTTCTTCACCACAATATTTATAGTACCTGCTCAACTACTCCATCTAGATTTTACAGTCACTTGATAATTATACCGGTGACTTGAATCAAGGTACTCAAGTAATATTGAGCTGAAAATAATGAAAATAGCCAATCCATTTATTGAAAATTCAGCAACATGAACCGTCGCAGAAGTTGCATGAACATAGGAATGGTTTGTGCATGACACAATTGTAGAATTTGGGCTGATTTCACATATGCGTGTCTAGACACCCATTCGATAGGGTCAATCTGAATTTCATCCCTTTACAATTCTCTCAAAACCAGTCCAGAAATTTCTGTTGCCTATTTGTTATTTGCCTCATCGAAGCGGAGAAAAGATTCCGCTACCGTCACTGCAGTTTAATTCCTCTGAATTTTGTGAGATAAAACGGGAGTTTTATCGAAAATTTAGCCGACTTACTTGCTTTCCTTTAATTGATCTATGATTATCTTTCTCAGTAGACTTACTAAAATGCTCACTAATTCATTTTGGACGTGGGGAAACAAAGAAAACTTCCTGACTTTTCTTCCCAGCTGAACTGTTACCAAATGTCCTTGAAGAATAGGCATATCCTTTACCAAAGAATATACAAATACTGAAAAATTCCCTCTAATTTTTGCTTCCTTTGTCATCCCAAATGTCCTGTCGTTAACCACGCAGTGGTATGCTTTGGTTTGCGAGAAACTTGCCAATAACAAGCATTATAGGTAACATTTCACACCACCACTTGCTACAACTGCTTGTTCCCGTTTGTAAAGAGCATTTCCTGCAAGTAATCGAATGGTTAGCTCCTTGCAGCTGCGGAATCACTGAGCACTCCACTAACCTATAGGTATGCACATGATTTTGGATTTAGTTTCTACCAGTATGAAAACTAGACTATCACATTGAAGTCATCTTGCAACCGAAACCAAATAGGGTCTCATCTGATTGAGAATACACCATCGATGTTCGCAATCTTTGTACACCGTTTCGCAAATCACGAAAAAAGCAGTTCGCCGTGAGCTTCTTAGCCTCAGTTTTGCATTGGTACCAGATATCACCACTCATTAACTTACAGAGGAATAGTAGGGGTAGTCCAATGATATAAGTAGAGATTTGTCATATCTAGACTCAATCACGCAGCCATCACACTCCCGGAAAAACACTGTGCGCGCGTTCTTCCTTTCGGGAATTGTCAGCAGTGCACTTCTGACCCTGTTACTGATGGAACTCGCAGCTCCACTGTTGCCAATCTGTGGATACAACCACTGAGATATGTGGGACCGTAAGCACCATCGTAAATGAGTTATTAGCTGTGGTATTTCGCCACTCACTGCTCAATGAGTTGCACGTTACTGCTGTGCAGAAGGACTACCTGGTCCTGTCAATATCAATATCTGTTGTCCAGATGTCTACGTTTGTAGTACCAATTTCATGTACCAACAAAATGTGATCACCCTTCGTTTTTACTACTTCAGTCATGGGAGAAAGTTGGCCGAATTTGCACTTGGTATCGACCAGTCATCCGTACTAAAATTGCCGCCCATTGTCACATGACGCCTGGGGCGGACTGTACATCCCCCGCCCCCCTATGGTACGCCTCTGATTGTCAGTACTCATTTCCAAAGGAATGAGGGAAATTTAAAGCCCACATTCCACAGTTCAACGGCATCAGCGATAACAATCCACCGTTGTAACAAGTGAAAAGGTACTTCATTTTATTTACAGAGGCTGAGGTCGTGGTTTGTAACTTGACGTAACGATGAAATCTGTAGTCATGAACAAAGTGTAAGGGAGTACCAAGAAACAGATTTTGTAGGTGCTGTCACGTCATCCGTTCCACCAGATTGTTCTATGTCTTAGTTCGTCAGGTACGTTCATCTGCAATGTGAGTTTCAAATTTATATGTTGCTCATTGCCAAACAGGCTAGGCACGGATATATTTCAGTGAAATCCTGAGAAGGAAAATAAATGAAGCCGTGTTTTTACTTCTATAAAACTGTACAAACTATACTCTTTCTATATACACTAGCTGGAGACATATAGTGAGCCGTAACAAAAAGTATGAACAAGTAACACAGTTTTACATCCTGAGAATAGTTAGAGGCCTAGACTTTCGAAACACATCAGGTTTTTTCGTTTTTATCAGATTTCAGTCTGTGTACTTCCTGTCTCAGTAGGCTGATTTCTTCCAGAAGTTTTGCATTCACTTTTTCCAACTTCTCTGCATACTCTCGCAAAGTGGCCTCTTTTGTCTTCCGTGCTCTTCGTGATCGTCGTGCAGCTTCATTGTTCCGCACCCGCTTCTCCCAATAAGCAGCATCTTTTATCTCTTTGGGAGTCATTTCTGGAAATCGACGCATTCTCGGATTATATACACTGTACTCCAACTTGCAATTCGCATTTCGGAAAGTGGTAGAAGGTATGCGGGTTTGCTGATGTGGTTGGGAGGTAGCTATCTGTTTTACTGTAGACAGTGTATTACAAGCAGTGTCATCTAAATCGCCATCGTCGGTGGCATCACTGGGTTTACTTTCATTTGCACTTTGAGATCTGCGCTGCCTTGTCTCATTCACTGGTACGGAGGAAGGAGATGTTCGGGGACTTATACTACGGTATTCTTCTGCATCGCTGACAGGGGTTGTTCTTTCGACAGTTGACTCAGTCGAAACGGAACGCCTTAGTCTGTTGGTTAGCCTTGTGACTCTTGTGAGCACTGTTTCACATGGACCTGTAGATTGGTCTAAACCCTTACAGGATTGTTTTACAACGGTATTTCGTCGCTGCCTGTAAGACGGTCCTGTGGGGTGGATGGATGTTGAATGGTGGATGGTGTGTCGTGCCGAAGATAATGGAATGTGTGGTTCATGGACATGTATCAATTCATGCACTAATGTATGTGTTTGAGACGTGTTATTCGGAGCTGAACGAGGATTCCGCCATACTGAGGTAGATGGGCTAGCAACCAATAATTCAATGTTCCGTGTACTTTTTGAGGATGTGAGTAACGTAGATTCTTTGTGTGGGTTGACATCTGCGTCATTTCTGGTGGTCAAAGTTAGATCCAAGGGCTTTTCATCATTCTGTTCTGCTAGGATTAATGGCCAAGAAAAGTTTTCTTGGCTGGAAAAGTTAGAAACCCGTCCGAGAGGTTGACAAGATTTGGCACGGAAATGTGTGAAGTCTGTTGGGAAAGCGGAATGTATTGCTGCTGTGAATGCAGCCGTGAACAGTGATGATGAAACGGTTGGGGGCTTGGAGGTGAAGAGGGGCGCCGGAGAGTAGCCGCAGTCTGTGAGGTTTGGTAGGGAAGGAACGGGTACAAATGTAGTCAGTGGAATCTTCAAAGTGGGGAATGTTGGCAAAGATTTCAATCCATACTGGTGTACTGTGGATACCGGACCAACAGGGGTTTCATTTGAGGTCACTCCATTTGCTACAGTACGATTATCCTGAAACGATGGAGAAGTGACATTTCAAAAACATTTAAGGTTGGGCAGAAATTGTGTTGAGAATGAGGTATGACCTAATCAAATGAATTTATACTGAGCTCATTATCAAGTGGTTATTAGTATCGTTACAATGTAGTGATTGTTGGATTACACTTCTACGCAGCATAAGGCGAAGTTAGGTGCATAAACATAGCTTGGGTTGGAAAATCTAAAATCTCATCACATCTAGGAGCACTCAAACAGACTTCTCTTTCCCTCTCCCCGGTAAACTTCAACCTTGCGCATTCCACTTGACAACTTCAAGGCAGGAATCCACAACTTGAGCGTTGCCAATACATTTATTATTAGCTAGCTACGGGTGGTCGGTAACGACCAACTTGACTAAGTTATTAAATGTGATATAGCGCCGCCCACTATCCACCGAGTTGCACTTTACTACCGTACAAGTGAAAGGGTAGCCAACTCAATGGGCGAAGAACTAACCCAACTTCAGAAGTAAATATTGGAATGGACGATATCGTGCAGTGAAAATGAGTCTATCGACTGCAGCTCCTCTTACCATGATTTAGAGCGACAGCGGCATAGTAAACTGCACTACCACGGATTATGTCAACAAGGATTTTGGTAATTGCATTTCGCTTAAAGAGATTTGAGGACCGTTTATTACTGACAGCAATTTGCTTCTCTCTATTAACATCGGATTGCTCGTGGAAACTTTCCTTTTCCTTGAGCTCACACTAGTGGACAATAAAAAAGCAGCTACGTCGTCACGCATGTATAAGAACTGCTATTTTTATTCTCTCTGCTCTCTTCTTGCTGTTTGCTGGATGTGTTTGAAAATAACCAGTAGTAACAGATAAGTGTTGTGTTAAGCGTGGGCAAAAGAGCAGTATTTCATGTATGGGTCTGAATACTTAATTTCCCTGCAAGCTCCTCGGCGTAAATCAATATTTCAAAACGTTTGACAATGTCATTGCTTTAGTCATGATCCACTATTAATGAATATTGAGTCCAGGAGACTCAACCATGACCCTGGGATCTCCGGAATAATAACTGACTTTTAATCCATCGACTTCGCCGATATACCGTACTCCGGAACTCTTTACACTGGACCAAGATACGACCGAGCTCTGATTTGACGATGTCGAACTACTTTATCCACCTCAAAGTTGCAAGCAACTAAGTCATGTTTCCAGGCCATAACTTTGCTACCGCACAAGTAAAACGTTTCTTAAACCGTCCAATATCTTGCTCATATCCCGCTTGTACTCTTTGTTACTCAAGCTGCACTAATATAAACTGATGTTCGTTGTATGTGTAATTTTACTTTGCCCAATTGACACCAAAAATTTGGCTAATTTCGAGGAGTATGTAGTACATATCTAGCACGATGATCAGATAAAATTTTGAATATCGCCAAACATACCACTGCCATTCGCTTAATGGTCATAAAGTTCAATCGCTCCACAGCCCAATTCTCATGCCAGTGTAGTGGTTATTAGATTGTTCAGATTTGGCGATACATCATTTAAACAAATGACGTACAGGGTTTCTTACTTGCACCCTTTGAAAACTGTTATTTATTAGAAAGGTTTGACTTGGACCGCGATTAGCTTTTAGTTAAACCAATATTACTCGGATCGTTGAGAACACATCAAGGGTAGCTCAGTTTTATTCGTCACTCCAAAAATGCCCTAATAATCATGAACTATCGCATCTTTAAGTTAAAGAGATCCTAAGCGGGAAATGGAACCAGGGATATGGCGACTGTTGGCGAATACATTCGCAGCTAGGCAACCGAATAGTGTGGAAACGAAAATAATAACCATAAATAACAGTAACAATAAGAGCAATAGCAGTAATATTAAGGTTGCTAACAGCATGTTGCACCGTCTATTTCTATATGGACGCTGTTGTATTGCTATTCATACGACATTATACGGCCACTTTTCAGTTTCTGTTGAATATCGTCTGTCTACTACAACTATGATCAGGTGTTATTATTGCAGTCAGATTCCTGGAGCAGGTGTCGAATTAGAGCAATCTAAGGGAGCGTATCTCACTGAAACTAGCACAAGCTTTTTTGATCGAAATCACCATGTTTTCTCCTAAATGATGTGTAACAACCTACCATATTTTAAAGTCGCTGTGGTCCTAGTGCCTTGCGTTCCTCTACCAAAGCGGATTATTCACTGACTACTCGTTTTTAGAAGAAACGGTATGTGTGCCATTCGTTCGTGATCGCCTTCAGCGTTACCGTGTGATAAGTGAAGATTGATGCAAATTATTATTTCTTTCATGACTATATGTGTACATGAGCTGAAACCCGCATCCTAAGGCTAATTATTGTCAGCATTTCTGCTAATTCATAGCGACAAAATATATTCCGTGCAGTTTGTTGTTTGAATGGCTTGCGACACGCATCATGTGTGCAGACCACGTTTCACATTGTAATGAGACTTGTTCAATACGATCAGTGGGACCATAGCCGAAGCAGATGTAAATTGGATGTTCCCCATTTCCATGTGTTCTGTGTGTTTTAATGATTATTATGTACCCATCGTAAACTAGCTATTCATAAAGAAGCTATCCATGTTGTCACCAAACAGGCAACTTCTCAGGCAAATCATCTTGACTAATCTAAGGCAGCATGGTATTAGACAAAGGTGATCGTGCAAAAATACCAGATGGAATTTATTAATTGTTTAAAGAAGTCTGCAGAAGACGGGCATGTAAAGTACTCGATGGGACGCCCTATGGGTACCCCTTAGTTAGAATCATGGATCCTTTGTATGGCTGGTTTAGCCCATTCCTTACTGACCCTACCTCACAATTACTAACAAGTATTCCCCGGTCATCAGCACTGCCTTTTATTATCGAGGTGATCCAAGGGAGCGTGCTAGGTAATCTGCTCTTCTTAACGTATATCAATAGCATAACAGGCGCAATTACTCACTGAACACTCTAGTTCATTACCGATGATGTTACGGTACTGTACACTACTAATCTTGGAAGTTTGAAAGGTAAATTGGAAAATTTGCTGAGGCTTTCTTGATCTCGAAACGAAGCGACTAGCGGCAAACATTGCGGGCTACAGACAAATGCAGAGTAATAGCGTATCGATCCATAATTGATGTGGACACCTAACAACTCTGCGGAAAGCCGATTGCATTTCACTGCACAATACGCGACTTGAGTATTCATTATTCAAGAACACTCAATTTCGGGAAGCAGACGTGATCCGTCGCAGCCAGAGCGAGTCAAACAGCGAGGCTAATCTCAAATCGTTCGTATTGCCTGACTCCAGTATTCATTTGTTTCCAATTTGCGTGTGCCCGCTGTTACCTTTGTGTTCAGTGATAATTGCAGTTGTAGGAAAGGCGATCGTTTATAATTAGCTACCGCATTTCATCGATTCACTGAAGTCCTATTTAGTGAATCTCCCACGTCAAACCGTTCAGAGCGCCATATACTGCTTAAGTTACAGCCTTAGTGGCTACGGAAAACGGGACGGTGCTTGAGGTTCCTGTTCGACACAGTGTAAAAACGCATATGCGCTCAGCACAGTCGTATGCACTTCAATCACGCTATCATTAATCCTTCTAGTCGGAAGTCATCCGTATTCCATTTTCTGTTTGTGTAATTTAACCGTTTAAAGTGCCAAAATTGAAACTTATTTCTCGTACCTGGCATGATCACCTATCCACTTCCATCACGTACGATAAAGTTAACTAACTACCTTAAACATTTAAACACACAGAAAGCGTATTACACGTAGTAGGTTAATGCATTTCTGAAAATAAAAATAACCGGAAGTTAGGGCCAATTACAGAAACTGATTCAAGGAACTTTTTTCCATGTATGCTATTCAGACAAAGGTAATAGTAGTTAGGCTTGAACAATGCATGGGAAACATGGCTGAATTTGTCATGAATAAGCCCACCAAAAGAAAAGGTTAATCTTTTCAATAACTTCATTCCAAACCAGACTATATTAAAGATAACACGTTTAGCAAACAGACATTGCATCTCTCCAAAGGGAAAATTTCGAATAAAATATATGAACCCAAAGGTACGGATCTATTAGTGAACACAATCACCAGCAGCATTAGAAGCAACGCAACCAACCGGAAAACATTCTAGGTGTCTGGAGTGGCTTATCCTGTCAACCAGCACCCTTCGCACACATCTCCGATTGTCATCGTTAATGCTCTATTTTGCACTAATTCTTAAGGCCTTAATGGTCTGCCATTATAACGTCTTTTTAGATGTTAATTAATGCTTCGTGTTTGGGTGCCTGGAAGTTCACTTTCCCCATGTGTTTCGGGTTATCTGTTCCATTTCACTATTGGATCTCCAGTTCTGTTGCTTAAGAATAATTTACCATCCAAATGTTCGCTTTTTGAACGGTTCATAGAAAATACGTTGTAATTATACTTGTTGCGCAGCAAGGAACAAGTTAATTTGGTGAAATATTACCGAATTTTCTCCGTTAGCAATCGAAGAGAGTCAGGTCTCCTTGGTTGTTTGCATGTCTGGCTGGAGCAAATTTCGAAAGAAATCTGAGTGCCGGTTAAGCGTTGTTGCATCCCAAATTAGTGATTGACTCAGTATGGTCTGTCGTTCGATATACCATCTTGCTTATTTTTGCCAAGGTCCACTGCATTCCAGGGAGGACATGACAAATGCTCAGTCAACTTATCATCAATAACAGCAGTACATCAGCCATTTTAACTGATGCTTCGCTGCTATGCAAGCATACCGGCATCGGAACGATGCATAATAAGAGGGCGAGAATGGGACTTACCTCCCAAGCTTAATTAAGTAGGCACTCATTCATGGTCAAGACGCTTACGTCTATTGTCAACAACAAACCTTCACAAACAGCTGGCTACCGTGCAAAGATAAGGCGACATCAGCGAGACAGCTTCCTTGCGGCTTTCATCACCCCACGTCATAAGTAATCTTTATCTCTCACATAACTCAGCACCAAGCGCACATTAACTAATCAGTCCGACTAGGAACCGATAGCAAATGCGCCACTGGCGTCAGCTGCGAGTCATGTCCTGTAAAGTCTCGAGCCAAGCACAAGGGACACGTGGGTTCCAGCCTGGATGGTGAGACGGCACCGAATTTGGTCGTCACTGGCTTTAATTCTCACAGTCAAGTAAAATTTTTCCACCTTGAGCCTTGCGTCCCCTTACATCAAGCAGACTAAACAAGGCTTTCCTCTGTGAGCGGTGACCAGTCAAAAGTATTGCGTGCCCAAGCCAATAGAAGGTATTCAGTGTTTTCTGTTGTTATAGAGAACTAGCTTGGTTATTTTTGCCCAGCACTCGCCTAGGATTATCATGGTTGCTGACATGCTGATGCCACCGGACACCAGCAATTCTCCGCAGCCAGCGATGAACAATGACTTGAAGGCGCTACAGATTTTCAAAACGAGGGCGAATTCTTACACCCAGAGAGTAGAACGGCCCTCATTGTAATGTTGTAAACCTGGTCTTTCAGACCAAGGGAAACCCCTTTCTATTTCCAGAGGTGCTGCAGATTCCAAAAAGCAATTCCGGTATTCGCGATAAATAAATTCATTTCAAGTGCTACTCGCCCATCGTTGCTGATGCAGCTTCTTTGGTAAGTGGTTTAATCAACTAACTGGAGGTCCTCGTTATCAAGGGTCAAGTGTTTATCAACTAACAGGTGGTCGTGCAGCAACACTTTGATGGTACGAAGTGCATCCCAAATCATGGTTTGATTCTGTCGCATCAAAATTGTTAAACATCAAGCTGACTACTTCCGCATACTCAGCATCAACTAACCTTTCAACAGGCAGGACCTCAACGCCTGCATCATGAGATTACGAAACGGAACAGTTATGTTGGAGTCCACACCGAAAGGGAAAAAAATGGGAAAATTTGACAACCCTGAAGAACGTCACTTGTTGTCGGAAAGCTATCCGACAGGTCACCGTAGACTCTGACACGTCTTTTAGTGTCCGAGTACATTGCACGTAAAATGTCCACATCTTTTATGGTAATACATTTCCGCACATTTATTTCGTACAGAATGCATCGATTGACAGAATGGAAGGTACTCCTTAAATCAACTTGCACGGCTAGTGACGGTTTTCTGGATTCGTAGCGCAGCTAAAAACCCCAGTTGCAGGATGAATGTGTGACCCACACAGCCCCGCCCATGGCGTAAACTTGCCTGCTCTTCCTTAACCCGAGTTTTCCTTTCCTCATTGAAGCGAAGCATGGGAATTGAGGCCAGTAATTTTGGTGGTAGCACAATTCACTGAGCTTGGCAACATTTTGCAAAGGTTTCGTCACCAATCGTGGTGACATCCTGAGTGTGTAGTTACGTAGCTTGCGGGAACGTAAAGCAGCCACCGTGTGAGTGCGCTGAGCGTAGTGTGCATGCGTTTTTATACCGTCGTGGTTGTCCGTGGAGACGAGTAATCCTATTGGTTGGGACTTCGATCTGTGTTCAGCTTGTCTGATGGACAGCTGAGTTTTGAACTTGACTCCTCCGACTTGTGTTTAGTGACCTTTCTCTGTCTGCTTTTGTGAGCCAGTCTGTCATCAGAGCTGGTTGTCTAGTCCCATGTTCCGCCGGATTCAGTCGATCGAGCTGGCTGTCGTTCGCCAATAGTGTTGCGCATTCGGCTTCCAGTTCGATGCGTCGATTGCTTGATTTGGTTGTAGTGTATCATGCTAACATAATCTCCCTCGCGTGTTTTGCACTCCCTTGTGCCAGGATCTTTACATACTTCAAATAGAAATGGTGGCCTTCTTGACCTTCATGTTCAGTAACCAATGTATGCGGTTCATGTCTTCCGACGGCCGCCTTGTGTTTTGCGCCTCGTGTATAAACTTTCTCCTTGCTTGTCGTACTTAAATTTTATCGCATTCGCTGCATTTTTCAGGTAGAGTACATCGATTTTGTCGACTTGATTGACTTCAGCCTTGGGTCTCCAAATCAATTTTCTCAGAGTGGAACTTGATTTGTGAACCACAGAGGTTCTGTGCGACTGCAGCTGCCTTACTGTTAGTTCGGAAACGTTCTAGTTGTAGGGGAGCATTCTACCTCTGTTTGTTTTCTCACGTGGCTTTAGCTGTTTCTGAGACGTTGGTTTCTGGTAGCTGCTTCTAATGAAATTGATTGGATAACCATTGTTTCGGGACACCCGATATAGGTAAGTTTATTTCTGCTTTCGCAATTCTGTTGCGCTGCAAGGCTTTTCCGTTCTTTTGAACAAGGTTTGCATGCAGCTGTTCTTGTGATTCATCCGGTGGTTTTTGTGTTATTTTAATATCTTATCCCTACGCATTTTCTTCCGATATACGCATGTTTGCAAGGATCCATCGGTCTTTCTTTTACTAGTAGAGCCAGAAGTGGTCACTTCTCATCCTCCTCCAATTCAATCGTGAATTTGATACACTTGTATGCGCTAATGAGCAACTCCTGCATGGTCTGTACGCTATTCCGTTTTACAATGAAAATTTATCGTCTACCTAGCGTATCCAAAGTTCTAGGCTGATGGATGGCAGCGTAATTATCTCCAATTTCTGCATTATTTCATTTGCAATGAGCCCCGATATTGGGGATCCCATGGGCCTTCCTCACAGTTGTTGGTACACTACTTCATCAAAGCGGAAATAAGTGGTCATGCAGAGTTTCAGGAGTTCCCACAAACCTTCTGGTCGTATAGTTGTCGGTGGGCTCGGTTGATTGTGAAGTACTTCCAGCATGGTTGCCTAAGATAATTCGGATTGATTGAGTTGAAGAGTGCAGAGCTACGAGTGAAAGCATTAGTTTCGTCTTCTATTTTGATATGCTGGCGTATGTTGCTGAAATGTCCAGCATTCGTGATTGTTCGGATCCAGTAAGCAAATATTACAACCTCCTCCACAAGTCCTTCGCTAGTTTATATGGCGGCGTTTGGGGAAAGCGAGCTGAATGGTCTTAGTTAGACTCCATCCTCGTGTATTTTGGTAGTCCATAAAATAGTGCATTGTTCGTATCCTCAGTTTTCATTCTCTATCCCTCCGTGGCGGTTAGCTCTTTAGTTTGTTACAATTGGCGTTAGACTAATACCCTGTTGTTAGCACAGTCGGTGCGACAGCCATTATTTTATATTGATACGTTAATCTCCACTTTACGGTTAACCGAGACGGTCACCTCCTTCCATGAGTGTTCGAACAGGGAGGTCGATGGTTTGCAGAGAACCACACATCTCTCTTTCAATAGTACAGGCGGGATGGAATCCTGACCAACGGCACGAAAGCGATTGAAGGATGAGATCGCGTTTCGAACTGCGGCATCCGGAGGAGCACCTAAACTAATCTTCCATGGCCCAACATGCATCACTTGAGTAGAAGGATGTCAAAAATTAAGGGGACCACTGAAGTGCTCTCGAAAGTGCACCACCTAACGAGCCATAAGACGATCCCGATTTTGAATCAGAGCACACGCGCTGTCTCTGTTTGTCTCACTGACGCCTGGTTTCCTGGTACCAGTGTTGCGGATCAGCTGAGATTATTTGTGATAGTTCCTTACTGCTTCCGCCCCCTCCATTTCTTGAGTCCACCAGGCTTTCTTGCTATCACGCAGGCTCCTCTTTAGTACGCTTTCAGCAGTCCGGCTGCTCGTATTGCACTCAGTGCCCGTCTGGAGGTTACTTCTGGATTCCAACAGGCTCACCGACCTCCCAGATATCCAGTGACTGCTGCAGTGACGATCGATAGCACCACAACAGATGCTCCTACGTCATACATGACGACAGCCATCCTATTCCACTGAAGTTCAGTGTCATTAGGACGAGGAAGCGAATGTTCGGGGCGCAGTACACTTTGGTAGGCTTGCCTGACCGAGAGCTGAGATAATTTTTCAGTTGCCAATCGGGGAGGCACTTGGTGCGCTCCCGGTACAGTTCATGGAAAAGCGACAGCGTACCAAGGAATGATCAGAGTCGACGAAAGTACTCCAGAACGAGCGGCAATCCAGCATGGAACCACATCACTGGTAAGTTATGGCAATATGATCTGTCT
>CALYDF020005416.1:0-14369 GCA_944474145.2 Dicrocoelium dendriticum | reverse complement strand
CGTGAAGCTCCAACTGAGGCCAGCTCCGAAGTGAGGGCCTTCATTCCTCTGGACCAAGTCATCGCTTGGCCACCTCTCCTCTTCTTCCACCCACATCCCCGGTGAGCAAACAACGCACGTCGAGGGAGTCGGTGGGCTGGCATGCGCAACACGTGGCCCAGCCATCGGAGCCTGGTGAGTGAAATGACGGTGCTGAGTGGTTCATTCCCTTTTCCTAGGCCGTAAACAAGGCGTCGAACACGCTCGTTACTCACGCGGTGTTCCCACCAGATGTGAGCCAAACTGCGAAGGCACCGATGGTCGAACGTAAGTAGCCTCTTCATGTCCGCCGATCTTAGGGGCCAGGTTTCGCAACCGTACAGTAAGGTCGAACGTACCGCTGCATTGTACACTCTACCCTTCAGGGCGAGAGTAATGTCGCGCCGTCGCCATAGGTGGCGAAGGTTAGCAAAAGCACTTCGAGCTTTCGCTATGCGGTTCGTGATCTCGTCTTCGATCCCAAGGGCGCTGATACAACTTCCCAGGTAATTGAATTTCTGAACGACTTCTAGCTGATCCCCACCAAGGGTCAGCACAGGGGGCGAACCCTGCCAATCCTGGAGGAACGCTTTGCACTTCGGTGGTGCAAAGCAAAGCCCGAAGCGACTGACAGCAAGTACTAATCTGTCCTGCGCGGATTGACACGTCTGGGAGCTGTCACAGATGAGGGCAATGTCGTCTGCATACTCTAAGTCAAGAAGTCGTTCTCCTAGGAGTAGCTCCACACCTTCCAAGTCATGTCCTGTAAATGCAATCTCCATGACTTCGTCCATAGCGAAGTTGAATAGGAAAGGTGACAGCGGGCATCCTTGTCTCACACCGCTGGAGATATTGAAGGGTGGCGACAGCCTGCTGTAAGCCCTTACTCTGCCCGTGCTACGCGCATATAATGCTTGGATAATATTTACAAAATTCTCGGGCACACCTTTCCTGAGTAGACAATTCCAAAGGGCACATCGATCAACCGAATCGAAGGCACATTTGATGTCGAGGAACACGACTACGGTGGGCCGCCAATATGTGTGACGGTGCCCCAACAACTGACGCAAGGTGAAGATGTGGTCGATGCAGCCACGACCCCGACGAAACCCGGCTTGCTCCTCACGAATCTGGCTTTCACGAGCGCCAGTCAGTCTGTGGAGAATTATGGACGCGAATAATTTGGAGGCGATGGAGATCAGACTGATTCCTCTATGGTTGCCGCATTCCGAGCGCGAGCCGCCTTTGAAGATGGGAACAATAACGGAGCGGCTCCAGTCGGTTGGGACAGTTTCCTGCTCCCACAGTTTCACTAGTAATTCATGCAAAGCATCAACAAGAGCCGAGCCTCCAAATTTGAAGAGGGCTGGAGGAAGATCATCTGGTCCCGCGGCTTTGTTCAACTTCAACAGTCCGATCTCACGTTCGACTTCTGAGCGAGAGGGTGGATCCAGACGGACAGCCCACGGAGCGGGGCGATCAGTGACCGGCGAATCGAACAATTCTTGCCGATTAAATTGCTTTTCAAAATGCTCAGCCCAACGCTCCAGACGTTTTGACAAATTGTGGATAGGCTGTCCACTCTCGTCACGAATAGTTTCACTTACACCAGGTCTCCTGCTGCCCGTTTCCCATATCAGACGGAATAACTTACGATGGTTGCCAAGGGCAGCGGCCACTTCCATCTCTGACGCACGATGAGACCACCAAGATTCGCGGTCTCTCTTCAGGCTAGCACGGAGTTTTGCCCGGAGCTCTTTGCGAGTTTCATTGTGCTCGCTTGCAGCCGGGATTTGCCGGCGAGCATCTATAAGTTCCAAAGACTGCGAAGAGACCCAATGTCCATGTTGTCTATTAGACATACCACATGAGGATTTGCCTGCTGCTAGTAAGGTCTGGCGAACATGTGACCAGTGACCATCAATTGTCTCCTGTGAGCGCTTGCTCAACTCGCATGTTAGCGTACTTCGATATGCATTCAGGACAGCTGGTTTTGTCAGTTGGCTGGTGTCAATACGCTCACAGCGTCGTCGTGGGCGTCCGCCAAAACGCATCCGCATGTCAGCACATACGAGTGCATGATCGGTGTCCACACATGCGCTCCAAATCGAGCGACAATTCTGGATGCAGCCTCTCCAGCGGTAACTTATCGCAATGTGATCGATCTGCGTCCAAGGCTGGTTCGAGGCTGGTGGGCGCCAAGTCACCCTTCGGCGGGTGCTGTGTCGGAAATTAGTGCTCGCAAGAAATAAGCGAGCCTCTTCACACAAATGAAGTAACCGCTCACCGTTATCATTACGGGAGCCTACACCGTGTTGACCGCCCACACCGTGTTGACCGCACGCACGGGTTACCAGATATTCATGCCTGTTCGGATTACGTGAAACAACCCAAGTTATCCCGAACCAACACGAACAGGTGAAGGTAGACGAAAGACTGCTATAGTACTTGCGGTCCTAGTCTGCGGTGGTCGTTACGCTGGTGTCGTAAAGAGAGTTCCTGACATCTGCTCACTGCGAATTGCAGAACAGTTTGGGGCTGACGAATGACGTAACGTGTCTAGACCACACTGAGACAAATCCTGGTCGGCATTCAATTGAACCCTGCACCATATCCTTATGTCGTCAGCAGATAATAAGAAATTCGAAGCGTTTGTTTTTATGATGTTCTCAAAAACTAACATTAACAACAACGGCTCTGGAAAGGAGCCCAGTGACACAACACGCTCGACTTATATGGGGTCGGATAAAGAGCTCCGAACTCTGACCAATAAATGTCATTGAAAGTGTGAGATAGCAAGCGAGCTTTAGTTAGGGTCACCGACCCCGTAATCCTTAAGCTTGGAAAGCAGAATCCCATAACGTAAACGAGTGGTTCTCTTCGAAATTCCAAGTAGATGACGTCAATGTCTTCTACAGAGTTAGCTGAATCTATCCATCTACGCCGTGCAGCTAGTGAACTTTTTGTGCACGAGCAATGTTGTTACAAGCGGTGCTGCTCGAGTGGAATAATGTGGCTGTATTCCAGATAGCCAACCAACACTTTGGTGGTTGTGGATTACAGGACTAAGATAGTAAGGGAAGACGAGATACTGGGCAGTAGTTTGAAGGCTCAGTCACGCTTTCGTTTTTGTGCATCGCAAGTAATATCCCAAGCTTGCACATGGAATGAACCTGGTTCTGGTTTAAACAGCGCTGCTCATTAACCGAAAGTTCTGCTGGGTTTCTTGCTTCTGCTCCCAGTACTTCTGAGCGAACGTTGTCCAATTTCGGGGAGGTATGCTTGAGCAAATACGACAGCTTTTGCAATAAAGCTTCCGCATTAAAAGTAGTGCAGTTGAGTCCCGGCGATGCAGATACAAAATGTTGAAGGTTTCTGGTAGTAATTCCTCTACCTTTTGGAGCATATCGCATCAGAAATAAGTTTGCTGTTTCTATATCTGTTCTTGCTTGACCATCAGCCGTCCGGAGTGGAGGAAATCTCTGCCTTATCTTACAAAGGCCACCGACATGCTTGTAAATCAGGTTGTGATTAGCGCTAAAAATTTTCACCATGTGCTGTTGATGTGCCGCCTTGACATTTTTGAGGAGTTGAGTGCCATGTTTACATTGGGCTAAGTAATCGCGTCAAGTATCTGGCTTTGGAGATGTTCTATACTCTCGCTATGCAGCCTTGCGTACTAACATCCAATTTCGAGTTTTGCCTCTTGCGAAGGAAAATCTTTTATGCTGACTGCATACATTATTCCCGAAGCAACTGAAATCATTAGGTTGACATTTTAACAAATTCGAGCCAGGTGAAGTTCGAGGTGTATTCGACCATGGACGATCAGGTTGTGGCACTGACTAGTTGGACTAATCGTTTGTATCATGACGATATTCCGCAAGGAATATAAATTTTATACTAATGGTACAATATTCACCGCGACCGAAAGGGCAGTCTACAACCAATGTATTAATCATGTGTTCCAACTTGGTGGCCCCAAGATCTAGAACAGACTTTCTATTTCTTTTTCAAAGCCGTGTGGGTAAAATGTCGTGATTTCAACGTACTGTAGTGGCTGTGAGCTCCTGCAGCTCGGCTTTGCATTGTTACTAAACAATGTACCTTGAAATCACCCATGATGAGGATTTGTGTATCCTCCCTTTAATGTGTAATTTAGAGCAGTTGCAATGTGGCAGTCCGTTTTATATGTAGATTTGAGGGAGCGCTTCACCAAGGCTATAAGGCAATTGTCTCCGCCTTTTAACTGCAGAAGGCAATAAAGAAGTTTGGGGAACTGCGAGTCGGAGTCCTCCATGGCCTCGAACTCAAGGTCACTTCAATAATACAGTCTGTACTTGCGCAACAGTGACATGCCCGGCTGCGAGGACTCAGCGCATGTCATTCCAAAGTTAACCATGTCTCCGTGACACCAGTGATATTGCATGGTTTAGAAACTTGGTTATTTTGTAGTGCGGCCAGCTTGTTAAAAGTTCATTGTGCATTGGTAAATAAGCGGGATAGTTTCTATGTGTCTAGCAGCCCAAAGAAATTTAAAGCAGGAAGGTGTGTGAGAATGCCGGCCGATAAACGGTCGGCCGTTAATCATTGTTTTATGGGATGTTTGTATCTCAGTTGCAACAAGATTTGGCCAAAGTGCGTCCCATTTCTTTTCTGGACCTACTGCAGAATGCGGTGAACGAGCGGTCAAGTGAAGCCTTGTGCCATCACCAGCAGTTTTGCTTTTTTAGATAACTTCATTTCTGGTCTTTACAATGATTCATTAGCTTTTAACCGAATTTCGGAAAGAAGGCTGTTCCGGCTTCTTTGGTAAACTACTAACAGATCCGTTGCTGTTAGCTCTGACTGAACCGCGAGATCTAAATTCTTTTGGGCCGCAAGCTCAATAATTTGGTGTGAGAAATGGCCTTTTCAGCGATTGCGGCACAACATTATCGAAAAAATGGTTTCTCGACTGAATCACTACTATCGCTACTCGTGTTTTCTGATATTTTGACTATGATGCAAAAGCATGTCTGGCACATCATGGATAAAGAGTGTGTCCAAGCTATCCTACTTACTGTGTTCTTCTGAGATGTGTTTCCAATGTGGCACGATCCAAGGGATGTTAGGATAGATGCGCATTCCACAACATCGTGTCTTAGAGCACTTACAGGGTGTAGAACGATTTCTACGTCTATGGCGGATTATTTGGCCACGCTGGTAAGTCTGCGTTCCCCATAGTGTGCAGAATTCTGGTAACGAATAACTCGTACTAGGTTTGTGCGTTTGTCTTTACCGTACACCAAAATGCGCCATGAGTTTTAAGAGCCTAAGTAGACAGAATACTTACCCGCAATGTGATGGCGATAGATTCCGATAACTTTGTGCATACAACAGTCAGTACGTATTAAGGGTCATTTTGAAGTACATGTAGTGTGGATGGATTGCAAAACTCATTCTCAATGTTGACCGCGATTCCCCTTGAAGTGAACCTTGGTCTTTGGATCACGAGGACCGTAGCTGAAGCAACAAAAAATGGGTGCTGCCCGCAGTGCTTTCTGGCGGATAACACCCAATTTCTATCTGGGTCACCACGTAATTGTTGGATGCAGTTTTCGATGATTCGCTAGTTCAGTTGATCGTTGGTCCTAGCCCTCTGCTCAGCGATGATTGCCCACTGTTTGTCTCTCTATTTACGTTAGTGGTGCTTGTAACAGAATAGACTGCGTGGAATTTAGGGTGATCTTTGCATCTATCCTTGCATATGTGACTCGTGCGTAAATTTCCCAACAAACGGGCTACATTCCGTTTTGTGAAACGATCATTTGTCCACCGATTTTCGCCAACATTTCCTTTATGCATTTGTATTAGATATGGAAACTGGCCCTTAGCTTTAAGGATCACAAGTCTGTCTCGTAATTCGACGGCGTGGGTTCGAGCCTGAGTAGGGACCAGGCGACTCTCGCAGTATCCTTAGCCCACGTGCGACTGGTGGTGGTTGTGCGGCCGCGAAGCGTTGGCACCGCGTACAGGTATATGGCTGATGCCTATTCACTATGGAACAGTGCTGCAATGTTTTGCTGAGACTGTAATAAATAACCGTATTTGTAAGTTAAGGTTGTCATGTGTTGTTCAGATCGGCTTCAACGATTGCGCTCCTGACTTACTGTAGGTTGAATAGTTTGCTCCCATTAGACAAGGTAAGACAAGTGTTTTATTGAGAATTAATTGTAGGCAGGTACCCATTTTTCCTAATTTGCAACGGTAGTTTATTCGCTATACGGGCTTACTAAGAATAAATTTAAGCGGATCATTTTTGGTCCCATTACAAATGGGAAAGTTTGAACCATTTTGTAAAGCTACAGTCGTATTGTTTGTGAATACTCGTGTATGTATTGTACTGTAGATAATAGTGAGATTGGTTTTAAACCGTCCTAACAAGAGAGGGTCAAGCTGGAGATGAGAATATTGCTCCTAAGATGCGCTCTTCATCCTGCTCTCAATACCTTAATGGATAAGTAAGCTGTTTTAAGCGGCCCATACGCATTTTGGTGAAGGGGCCCTGAACGTTTTCCAATGAATTCTATTTATTTTGATTAAGTGGCTATGTAAGATAGTGCAGTAAATCAAAGTGGGTAAAACTATGTGTTTGAATGCTTCACCTTGTGTTGCGGATATTAAAAATGATCGCATGATAATGCTTCTTAGTATTCTCGCTTACCTCACTTAGCGCGCTCCGAAAAACAGAAGTAATTTGAGAGGAAAAATCCCAGGTTTCGAACAGAATACACATATGGGATAGAGGATACAGAGAGAGTGACTTATCCTTCCGGCGTAATGCATAAATTATACAAATATATACATGGTTGGCGGCATCCGGTTTCAGATTGGCTTGTCAACGTTGCAAGCCAAAGGACGCCTGCGCCTACAGAGGGACCATGGGTGGCTTGCGCTGCACCACCCACAGCTCCAACCACATGCCCCATATCCAGTGTAAACCCGAAGGAATGAGACCGGGAGGCACGTGAATGGGAGCCACGTTTCATCAAAGGAGCCGGCCCACACTCCTTCACAGCAAACACAAGCACGCTGTATTTGGGGAATCAGCCGCACACAAGGCGGTGGCTGGATCGTAGTGCGCTCCACACTGACTGCATGGAACCACTCTTTGATCCTAACACGGCCACAAGGACTGTGCACCCCGTCCCCTCCAGCAACGACAAACTGTCTCCTGGAGCCAGTATGGACGAGGTAGCGGGTAATAGAAAGGTAGGTATCTTGTCAACATGCACATCAAGCGCAGCCACACCGGGGATATCAAGCAACAGCCAATCACTTGAGAGAGAGAGAGAGATACAAAGAAAATAACTCGATTAATGCATAAGGAAACGGTGACATAAACCTTAAGTTAATGAGCACATGAAATAAGTTGTTTACAAACGAATCCTAGATAAGTTCAAGAGGTCAGAAAGTATACTTTACGGAAATGCCACGAACACAAAAATGTTATGGAAATCGAATACAATTGGCTTAAGTGAGGTGTGCAAGTTAGTGGAATAGAGTACAGGTAGACATTTATATGAGAAAGAAAAGCATTTAGTCGAAATTGAAAACCCACCACCTGAAATAAAGAGACTTAGCATGCAATCACGCGGTTAGTAAATCGAATGCAGCGTACCTACACACGCTGCGCCGGTTTTTCCAACGTTCTCTGCAGGACCCGTCGTCGCTTCGGTAGTAGTCCCGAGTGGCCTCGCTCATGGCTCACTAAGCCTGCTGACTAAAGCAATCGCGACCGCATGTTCTACAGCACCATGCGCTTGATGTCGATGTAGAACAACCCATCGGTGCTTGCCGCTTCTTCTCTGCATGCATGAGGGCTTTCTCCTGCACCTCGGCAACTGCCTTGATGATCAGATCGCGCCATGCACGCCGATCAAACGCCTTCGACTCCCATGATCTGCAATCAAGATTAGAACGTGTGAGGCTCACTTTAATCATGTCCTGGTATCGTAACTTTGGTTTCCCCACGTGCCGCTTCCCAATACTCAGCTGACCATATAATAGCTGCTTCGGTATCCGCGTCGAATCCATACGACTCACATGACCGATCCACTTCAGCTGTCTCAATAAAAGTATGCAGTCCACTACATACATCCCACTTCGGCGCAACACTTCCGTGTCTGTAACTCTGTCGCCCCAGCCGATGCGCAAAATCCGTCGCAGAAACTGTCGATGGAACCGCTCGAGATATCGCACATCCCGCTGGTACATCGTCCACGGTTAACTGCCGTATAGAAGAACGGACAGTACCATGGATTTGTACACCATCAGCTTCGTGCCAATGGTAAGCTGATGGTGGTTCCACACTCGGTACTCAAGCTTCCCGAATGCCGCCGCTGCCTTCGACCCGCGGATACGCAACTCACTGTGTAGCTGCTGATCAGTCGACATCCCACTCCTAAGGTAGAAGAAGCGGGAGGTGGTTTCTAATAATTCAGCACCGATGCTGATTCGCGGCAATATTGAAGATTGCACCTCCGGTGAAGGCTGAAAGAGACAGACAATTTTGCTTGTGTTGATGGTGAGCCCAAATTTTGCCGCTGTCGAAGCCAGAGCACTAGTCATGTGCTGCAACTCATCCGCGCTGTGTGAAAACAACGCACAGTCGTCAGCAAACAGCAACCTACGGATAGTTGTCTCACAGACTAGAGTTCTCGCACCGAAACGACGGATGTTCAGCAACCCACCATCAATACGGTGCTCCACACTAACACCGTAAGCACAAGCCGCATCAAAAGAACAGGACAAAATTGCATGAAGATATATAGTACACAGGGAAGGAGCTAACACACAGCCTTGCTTCATACCAGTGACAAATGCAAAGTCATCCTAGGTCTCTCCACTCAGCTGCACCCTCGCTCGCATACCAGTGTGCAAACATTCAATTCAAGGTGCAAAATTACGCGGGTAACCAAACTTACCCAACATCAGCAACAATGCCTCGCGGTTCACCGTATCAAATGCCTTGGTGAAATCAAAAAGAACAGCGATTACAATGACTGGTGTCGTTCTCTGCACTTCTGCTGCAACTGAGGAGCCGCAATCACCATATCTATAGTGCTGCGACCCGAACGGAACCCACATTGCTCTTCCTCCGAGTTAGGTTCCACAACCTGACTGACGAGGCGGTTGATCATGATTCGGGCAATTACCTTGCCAACACGATATATATATATATATATATATATATATATACATGGTTAGCGACATCCGGTTTCATATTAGGTTTTCACTGTGGCCAACCGCAAGACGCCTGCGCATACAGAGGGACTATGTGTGGCTTGCACTGCACCACCCACAACTCCAATCACACACACCATATGCAGTGCAAAACCGAAGGAATAAGACTTGGAGGCATATGGATGGGAGCCAAATTTCTTCAACGGAGCCGGCCCCACACTCCTTCACTGGCAAACACAATAACGTTGCATTTGGGTAATCAAGCTCACACAAGACGGTGACTGGATCGTCGTGCGCTCCACACTGAATGCATGTAAGCACTTTTCGTGCCTGACACGTCCACAAGTACCGTGCGCGCAGTCCACTCCAGCAACGACCAACGGTCTACTGGAACCTAACGTGGCGGAAGACCAATGCGATTCCGTTCGGGTCGCAGCACTATAGATATGGTGATTGCGGCTCCTCAGTTGCAGCAGAAGCACGTCCAGTCGTTATTTACTAATGTCCCCTTGCTTGAGACAGTTGATGACATTTTCCACTTGATAGAAGAGGAGAATTTTCGTCTTCCAATACCGGCAGATCTCCTGAGACAGCCTCTGTTACTTTGCACGGAGGATGTCGCTTTCCGATTCCAGCATAACACGTATGCCCTCCCCAAATTTATCAGTAGCAATAACGTGTTTTCTAAAGGCAAAAATATCCTGCTTAACAATGAAGTTCACACTCACCAAGACGGAAATGTGCCCTAGAGTTCCTCTCGAGCAAATTATTTCGCATTTGTTCTGCAACGCTAATTATTTTCTACTTATCTTTTCCCCTGGACCCCTCCCTTAGGTACGAGCTGCTGTGTTACGTGCTCAGCGAAATCAATGTTGATTTAATCCTTCTGCTTTTGGACTGGATTCATTTGATAACACCTTCCGAAAGCCTACCATGATCTTCCACGCTTACATTCACTCCGAACAAACCCCCTCAACGAAATCAGCTTCTCCTCTTACCGCACACAGCTGAACAGTTGGAACGACAGTTAACTTACTTTACTTTGCGTACAGTTTTCTCTCCCTCCATGAAAATACCATGCGTACATACAACATTTCTCAGTACCATACAAAATTATTTCGCATCACCAATTTTCCCATTTTGATCTCCGACAACTGCTGGAGCTATCTCACTATTTCCTCCGAAAATTCTTCTCCTTTTCTGTAAAAAGCATGTATATTCCTGAGGTTATCAGTTACCAGTGAAACTTGTACAATCTGAAACGAGCAACGTCGGACGAAAATCTAGCATTTCACGTTACTGTACGTCCACCCACTTTTATTTGCTTATTTCTCTCCTTCCAGTGTTGGCCAGGATTGGGCCGATCTCCCGAGGCTATGGATAAATGCTTCCGAAAAAATGCAGCACACTCATGCAGTATGAGTTATCACAAACTCACTGGCACATATTACAAGTGCTTGATTCGAATCAGCCAAATGATGGCTGTGCGATGGGGAGAGCTTAATATGAAACACAGGCCCCCACAGTACAGTGCTGGAATTGAATCAGCTAAAAGATAGCTGTATGATGGGGAGAGCTTTCATTGAACACAGGCCCCCACAACACAGTACTGGAAACAAATCAGATGAAAGATGGCTATACGATGGGGAGAGCTTAATATATATCACAGGCCCCCACATAACTGTATACATATAACGCCACAATAGCACATGGCCAGATGAGATGTGGAAGAGAAGTGTGGAAGCAGGTCTCCGGGAGACGGTTTCATGATGGGTCGTATTACTCCAATTAAACTGACAGTTTATATCCACTTTTATTCTTACTCTCAACTTCTACTACTCCTACTCCTTTACTATTTTTAATTGATTTAGCACTGAAACATTCCTATGTGAACATAATAGATCACTGAATATCCCTCTCCACTACCCGACTTTGTTGTACCACATGATCAGGCTCGTAGTCTGCCTGTGTCTCGCATGTCGAGAAATATATCATTTATTTATTTATTTATTTATCGCCAAATTGACGTAGTGGCTATGGGTAGTCCGTTGGGCCCAATACTGGCTAATTTTTTCATGCTTATGCTTGAGAGGAAACTAAGTGGACCTATTTCTCAGCTTCCGTATATAACAAACGATATGTAGATGATATCCTTGTTTTTGGTTTCAGGAAGATGCAAATCGAACAACTAGTATACCAACTTAATAATGTTCACGCCAACCGGAAATTGACTTTTGAATTCGAATGGAATGGGCGTCTCCCGTATCCACACATTCTCATGAGTCACAGGGATAATGGGCTGATTAAGCGATCTGTATACCGGAAACCAATGTGGTTCGGCCAATACCTACACTTCACTAGCTTCTCACCGATGACACACAAGCGCGCGCTAGTAAAAACATTATTCACTCGGGCCAGACGTATCTGCTCCAACGACTGCCTGCCTGAGGAGTTTGAGCTGATTACTAAAACACTCATGGAGAATGGCCACCCAAAGCGATTAATATACAAACATAGCCAAGTTAGACCGCCCAAGGAGATGGTATTGACAGCCCCTAAGAAGAAAGTGTACATTGAGCTACCATTCAAGGGTGACACTGCAGCAAGAAGGATAACCAAACGCATTGTCTCGGCCATTCAGCGTACATACTGTGCTGCGGATGCGGTAATTATCAACAGAACCCGAAAGTTGCCGTTACCTTCAGTAAAGGAAGATGAACCCGTCGGCGCCAAATCACATTGTGTCTACCAATTCGTGTGTGACTGCGGTATCAGTTACATAGGCAGGACCGAACGGGTTTTAGATTCCAGAGTGAAGGAGCACTTACCAAACTGGGTTCAGTGCGAAGTTACTCAATCCACCTCCGATGATACGTGCTCGCGTAGGTCGCCAGCGTCCTCCATAGGCAGGCACATCTTGACGACTCGCCACCGGGTTAATCCCTTATCAGCGTTCCGGCTCTTGTGACGTCATACTAATGCACGCCTTTTACGATTTGACGAGGCCGTCGCGATAAGCCGAATTAGACCAGCTTTGTGTGTCCAAAAGCAATTAGTTGTCAACCTACGGTTGCCGTGGACCTAATCCCAGCAACAATGAACGCAACCATAAATTTGATTGGCTTGACTGTGCCCTGTAAGACATATAAAAGGATTTCTCTGTTATTGTATTGGTACTGATGAGATAATACGAAATGCTAGCATCTGCCAATATTCGTCTTCTCCTTTCGTTGTTCAAACTACTAAAGGGGAATAACTGTCTTAATTGCTCAATCTGTACTCGGTGTGTTCGGTTGTTCAGGTAGGAGTTGCAACAGTTCCATTGCGGATTGTTTATCCCGTAGGACTCAAGTACGACCAAAAATTGTTTCTGTGGCACACAAGCAAATGCTTTAGCATAGCTAGTATGATGAAGATGATGTTATGACACCACCAATTTTTGCTGGAACATGATAAATTATTTGTAATTGGTAGGTGACGCAGGAAATTCTTTGTGAACCCGGATTGGAAACTGCTATGTTTTGCTTTGTTAGGAACTGTGTTCTATGATTCTTGGCGATTCTTCCTTAAGGCCTTAGCGGCAGCAGAATTATGGTTTATGGGACGATAGTTTGACATCCGATCTCGTGAACCGCTTCTGTGTTTCAGCATAATTATGGAATTTTTCCACTGATGCTGCAAGCAGCCATAGTTTCATGACAGTGTAATAATGTTCAACATGAGATGAGGTGTATAATCGCTACCTAGATTAATAGCTGCAGAGAGTATACTATCAAACCCCGATTAGTATTTCAGTTTGCTTGATGTGTTAATCAACTGTATGTCCTTCAGACTCAAAGGAGTGATGCAGGGTACGTTGTCGGTTCTCCTTGGAGTTAGAGATGAGGATGAATTTGATTCAGTGTTAAATGAGGCAGCACAGTTGGAATTCAAGAATTCAAATATTTTGATTAAACCAAACATTGCGGTGCGACTGAAATGCTTGCGGGTGGTTCTGCGCTTTGGAAAGGAATTGAGTGCTGATTATACGAGACACTGGTGCGAACATAAATCAACGCCGAGTGCGCATTTGTTCCAATAAAAAGAGATTTGTTTGGTAACTGGTTTACTCCTGCGGCGTGACGCTCAGATCCATACAACGAGGTTTTTGGTGTCAGGATTATGCAAACTCCTCCTTAATATAATCGTAATCCTCCCTGACGAATTTTCTTCAGTAATTCGTGTTGGAGATTTGCCTTTCTACGCCTATAACTGATCAGCCCATTCACATTTCTTGGAAATGCAAGAAACGTGTACCTTGCACCTAGCACACTACCCTAGTGAATCAAAAGCAGTCAAAAACAGATTTCCTACATCTAGGGAATACTATGTGCTCGCAAAAGGTACGTACTCGAGTGTACTTTAGACGAATCGGTGTGATAACTTCTTTGCTGAGTTCAACATACCGTGACAAAACTGATCTCCTCTTACGGCTAATGGAAAATAAGAACGGTCTAAGCGATGAGCTGTTCAACCAGTCGGTGGTAGTGTAAACGACACCTTCGGCACTTACGAAGCGTGGCTTACAATGAATAAGCACATACAGAGAAATTGCGATGGGAAGGTCAAACTACACCGTCACATAGTGAAATGAATGCTTGCATACAACAAATTGTGTGAAGTAGCTAAATTTATGTAATAATCAAAACAAAAATTAAAGCGCTCCTCTTATGTACGGCTTCCTTGTTCTCATGCGATAAACAATATCGTGCTTCCGCTGCTGTTTTCAGGATTCCATCTTCGGGTAGATTGATTCATTGGATTTATATCTGCATTTTAAACTGCTGGTTTCTACCGTTTAAATATTTTTGAACAATTTTACAAGTCTATAGGCATAGGCTTGGTGCATTCATACCCCACTGCAACCCTGGTACTTCACTTTTCCTCTCTCCGCTATTTCGTTGCACTATTTCCTTCCCAGCTGTCAAACCCATTAAGACCTTACCCATTTCCCTCTTCCTTCCGTTTGCTAAATCGACTCCATTTGCTCATCGACTACAATTAGCTCCCACTCCATCGATGATTCCTAAAACAATAGCCCCGGAAAAACAAAGTTCAGCCACCAACACAGTGTTACTAAACCG
>CALYDF020005415.1:0-14393 GCA_944474145.2 Dicrocoelium dendriticum | reverse complement strand
GTCACATTTAGGCTCACTCAGACAGCCGCCACAAGCCCGGAAAAGCACTGTACGCGCGTTTCATCCTTTCGGGAATCATCAGCAGTGCGCATTCCATCGGACCATTGGTAGGGCTCGAAACCGCAACTCGACTGTTGCCAGTCCGTGGTTGAGACCACTGAGCTACGGGGGACGGCAACGACCATCGTGAATAAGTTACTAGATGTGATATAGCGCCGCTCACTATCCACTGACTTACACCTTACTGCCGTGCAGAGGACAGGGTAGCCCCCTCACCAAGCGACGAGCTTAACAAACTTAAGCCGCCAATTATCTTATGGCATTATAAGCAGTTTGTTCTGTGTACTGATTGCAGAAGAGTAGTAGGGTCCGATGGAATGCGCACTGCTGATGATTCCCGAAAGGATGAAACGCGCGTACAGTGCTTTTCCGGGCTTGTGGCGGCTGTCTGAGTGAGCCTAGATGTGACGAAATTCTACCTATACCACTATACTTTTATTGGAGCTTGTAACAGCAAAACATCGTATAGAAAAATTTGTGGGTGATCCTTTACAGAAGCAAGGAGAGTCAATCAAACATCACAGCGCCGTGGTCTCTGCTTCGCTTGCTCGTACGAAATGCAAGATGCGCGTTGTATGAAAGCCGGTATAGTTCTTTGATCTTGACCAGACCTGATCTTAAATGCGCGGCGCTATGGTTTATGAAAGGGCTCACAGCATGGGTTGCGCGCTAACGTTCTAGCGATACGGAAGCTAGGCACACCAAAATGTCACATGGGAAATGACAACCATCAGGGTATTGAAAGTAACAATGGACGCATATGTGTTAGACATGTTATGGCCAGGGCAAGTGATAAATCACGAACTTATCCAAATGGAAGGCGGGTGTCGTCAACTGGGTTAGGGTGAGGGCAGTAAAAACCAACTAGAATTCTAATTTAAACAAGTCCCACAGGTTATGACTTGGTTCCAACAACATATCAGCCTCGTGATAGAGTAACATATTGAGGGTTGGGATGAAGGATGTCTCAATCCGACTTGCAGGGCTACCACATTCAAACCATCTATTAAGTTACAAATGTGTCTATCACACCTAGGTCTAAAAGGTGTAACCCTGTACAAACGATCGTTCTGCAATACGGCACGAGAAATATAATTATATATTTCTAACTTTTTCGGATTAGGATGAAATTAAATATATGTTCGATGGCAGTCGGTAAAATGCGGAGCGCAGTTTATATGAAAGATATGGCCAGAGGAATCAAGAAACAGCACAGCACTGTAGATTCCATGTTCACGAGATGAAGACAACCGAGAAAAGGAGGAAGCGTACCATAAATAAGTCAGTATTAATGCTTAAAAAGTGGTGCAATACGGTGCTGCCTTAAAAGTTAGTATGGGAATTTTATAAAATATTAACCACTAGTGACAATAAACAATATTGAAATTAGGCCGAAAAGCAAATAGTGAAGATAGTGGGTCTGGGAATAAACTGCGCGAAGCACTAAGGATCAACATAAAAATTGGGAAACCGTTGGGTCGTTGGGTTGCGGCATGCAACATATATTGAGACCACGTTTCATCTTGTGGTAAACCTCGATACGTTCGGTTGCGATGATGGTATCCAAAATGGAAATATTTCGGTGTTCCTCATCCCAAAGCTGGCAAACCACGACCGCGGTTTTAACCTGGTTTTATCTCATCAGTTGTCGATAGCCTGAGTTGGTATGGAACTCCGAGCTCAGAATTGTATGACTGACGCTCTTACCAATACATGATGAGATCCGCAAATGACACTTAGTAGAGCGGAAAGGACTTCAAAGTTAAATTTATTGGAACGCACCGTGACTTTGTTTTGCGATACGCAACCTCATATTGAAAACTCGGTTCAACTTGAGATAAACATTGGTCATTTCGATCGCGAGGACGGTATCCGAAATGAAAATATTTTGGTGTTGATCCTCCCAACACTGACACACCACGACTGCCGTTTCATCCTAGTTTGGATTCATCAAGTTTCGATAGTTTAAACTGGGTTAGAACTGCGCGCGTATTAGGTTACTGCTGAGGTCCTGAACACTAAATTACTGAGATCCGCGCGCAAATCTTGGCACAGGGAACAGGGATTCAAAGTTGATATTGGGGAAAAGGCTGTGTCGATGTATTGCGACACGCAACCTGTATTGAGACCTTGGATCACTTTGAGGTTAACATCGGTCATTTCGATTGCTAGGACCGTATCGGAAGTGGAAATATTTCGGTGATGCTCCTGCCAACAGTGGGAAACCACGACCGTGGTTTCATCCTGCTTTGGACTCATCAGGTGTAGATATACCTAGGTAGGGTGTAACTCAGAGCCAACAGTTCACGGCTGACTTTTTGAACACTATAATAATGAGATCTGTTAGCAAATCTTTGTAAGCAAAAAGAAAGTCTCAGTTAAATTTGGGAAACTCACTGTATCGTTCGGTTTCGACGTCCAACCTGTATTGGGACCACGGTTCACCATGAGGTAAAGCTCATTCCTTACGTTTGCGAGGACAGTGACTTAAAAATGATAATATTTCGGTGTTGCTCCTCCCAACACTGGCACACCACCACCACTGTTTCCTCCTGGTTTTTATGTATCCTTTGGCCATAGACTGAGCTGGGTGGAAGCAAATGCTTATTAGTTCACAGCTGACGCCCTGAAAAATACACTACTGGGATCCGCGAGGAACCCGTGTCACATCTGAAAGAAATTCAAAAATTAATTTAGGAAACCCGCTGTGTCCTTGTTTCGTAACATGCTACCTATATATTATGACACCTCGGATCACCTTAAGGTGAAATTTGGTCATTTCGATCTCGAGGACGGTATCCGAAGTGGAAATATTTCGATGTTGCTACACCCAAACACTAACACACCAATACCGCACTTTTATTTATTGTTTGGACACAACAAGTTGGGACTGCCTGAGCTGGAATGGAACTCATTGCAAAGCAGTTCACTGCTGACGCCTAGAAAACTACATGTCTGATAGCCGCGAGCAATGCTTGGCAGAACGGATAGGAATTCAAAGTCAAATTTGGGAACCCGCTGTGTCGTTGGGTTGCAACACGCAAACTCTACTGAGTCCTCGGTTGACATTGAGATAAATCTCGGTTATTTCAATCACGATGGTCGTAACTCAATTGGAAATATTTCGCTGTAGCGGCTCCCAACACTAGCACACCACGACCGCGGTTTCATCCTGATTTAGAATCATCAGTGCGTTACCCTGATTGGTGTGGAAGTCGAAGCTTAGAAGCTTACAACTGACGCTTTGAACACTAAATTACTGTGATCCGGGAGCAAGTTTTGGCACAGCGCAAAGGAGTTTAAAGTAGCAATTTTGGTAACCTTTTTGAACTAAACATCACAGCGGGTTCCGCAAATTTAACTCTGAATTTCCTTCCGACCAGCCAAGCTCATCGACCTTAGTATGTTAATTTTCGTTGCGTCATCCGTGAACTTACAGGCTGTTGTTTCCAACTCATCTGAGGCTATCGCCTTCTTATCAGTCCAAACAGGGATCAAACCGCGATCGTTGCGTGCCGGTGTTGGGAGGAGCAAAACCGCAATATTTCTAGCATTTAGCTAGTTTTTGAGCGTGTAGAATAACATAGTTATGCTGATTGCACCGATATATTTAAATAGAAAAAATATATTTCACGTTTCTTGGGACGACCCATGCATTTTGTGCAAACTTATAAAAACTATTTGCCTAAGAAAGAGAGCTAAAGAAGGTTACAATACACCGGGTGGTATCTATACCATTTCTCAATTGCTAACATCCTCAACGCCGTCGCATACATCCTTAGTGCAGAAGCCATCATTCTTAGTGCAGAAGCTTTCCTCCTTAACGCAAAGGCTATAATCCGATAATCATTGCACTTGCATCCACTCAGCACTGCGTTGACAGAGGCAACCAGCCAATAGAATTCGGTAAAGCGTAGAGACTGAACACAGTTACACGCAGAATACTCACGCGTTCGGAGGTGGGTAGGAAAACTGTGAGACTTGGGTGAGATTAGCGAAACGATCTCCGTCGCAGCAGAATGGATACCAATCACTACACGTAACTTCTTTCTTTATGGGATGAAATATCACTGTTGTGACGGATCCACAGATCTAAGTTGAATGTGGGGTAGAAGGTAATCATATTCCAAGCAATTCGCCCCCATACGAACCACACAGGTCTAATCTGATCCAGGTAAGCAGGACAGCCCCCAGGTGGAATTATATAAGCACCGATGGAGGGACGAAGGAGGCATGTGGAAGATGCTTGATCGCAGTCTTGCAGTTACCTTTCAAAGGATATGTTAAACAGTGAATTATATTACTTTCCTCTTTGTTCCGCAAGTACGCAGACATTTACTCTTTTGTTGCGAAGGGATTACACTACAAGCAGCTGGTCTCCTGAAATATGAGGGTATTGCGAATCAATGCATTCTACGGTAGTGATCTCCAACCTTTGTATCGCCGTGGACCGGTCGGTGTCTGATAATTGCAACCCGGCCGGCTGAGGGGCTTGTTAAACGTTTACATTTTAGATTGTTTTGAGTGAATAATTTTAATGTAATTGTGATGGATTATGCCTTGAAAATAAAATCCAGTTGCACTTAAAATTAGATATAAAGTGATATAATACGTTAACTCACTAGAATGCTACATTACGGACAACCATGAGCGTGTTCCTCTGCAACGAGACTGCTCCATCTGGGGGAAATAAGAGACGATGACGCTTGATGTATGCTGCCTAGTTCCACTTACTTTGGTTGCTTTTTCTCGGCTGCTGACACTGCAGAAACCCCGTTTCACACAGTTAGGTTGTCAGGCATGGCAATCTGCGCGTAATTCACTATGACCTTAATTGCAGAACACCGGCGAAGTTGTTTGCCACGAATGCACTATCAAGGTCGCCGCCATTTGCAGTCTCAGTAGTGGTGCATAATGTGGGATAGATGAGTAATAATAATGCAATAATCTCCCAGATTGTGTGATTTATGACCTACAAATGGTCGAAAAGTACAACCTTTTAAAAATCATACATACATATCCAGTGTCATAATCATTATCCACCAGATGAAAAAATATCAAATATGGTGTTCTGTGCTTGGCAATTGAAATGAAAGGAATTTAGTTTTCCCTCACGTCCAGAAGAAGTGCAAACATGCCAGTGTGTCCGCTATGTATTGTGTAGGAGCGCGAAATATCAACTTCAAGCTGTGCGTCTGTGAATGTATACGTTTTAAGAACGTTTGTGGAATCCTGTTCCTGCTGGTAGTCTGATTCATTATTCACATTCTCAGCTGCTTAAATTGATCTGGTTGGCAGGTCCCAGTTTATTTCTGTTGTGTGACTTGTTTGACAATGAAAAGCAATCAGATGGCTGTCAGCCAGTTTGCATCCAAACAATTCCTCTGAGAGAGTATCCATAGCAATTGCGTTTGTAGGAGGCACAATTTGCTCCTATGTCTCAGGTCAAGTTTGCATTGTTCTCTTAGAATCTGTTTCGGCAGTACAAGGAAATCCCGCTTTAAAAAACAGATATGGTTGAGTTCTGCACCTTCGTCCAGGCAGAAGTTACGTAGAAAAATACCTATACTAAATTTCCTCGATTCATGAAATAAGTGCCGCACATAACTTTGTGGGATTCCATGATCGTTATAAGAGGGAGAAGCTGCTTTATTCCTAAACCGATTAAAGTGCCTGGATGAAACACTGGTCGTAGGGTTAACTAAACCCAGTGGTGTTGGGTGAATTAACTGCGATTTGATATTAAGCAGGTGGAATTAGAAAGGGCAACCGTTATGTCGACAGAAAGTATGACGATGCGTTTTTCAGTATTTTGCTGTTAAATCCCAGCAAATGGCTACAGATAACAAGCACTTCGTATTATCCTTGTAAAATGTCCGTAGTTTTCATGTTGATATTTCTAAAGTTCTAGTGTTGGCTGATTTCCAAATCACTGCAGCCGGTTCTCGCTCCCCCAATGTGGTAGTGCATAGCATAACTGTGATACGCGCCTTGCTTCTTTTCCCACCTGTGCATTTCTATCCTTTTACACAAAGCTTTTATCCGACATCGTTTTGAATAACAAAGCAGTTTCATGTGGTTTAATAATGTCTTGAGCTTTGTAGCCGGAACATATTTCGGGCAATTTTTCTGCGTTGTGGAATGCAGCACACATATCTGTGTCACCGCTTTCGCCCAATTGCATACCAAACACAAGATCGTCTACTGATGAAAGATTGTAGTCAATTGTTTGACGATTTAAAGTCTGTGTTTTGTAATTCTTTCGCGAAGTGTAATACTCGTTCTTGAATCACGTGTCCAGATAATGGGATTTTCCCCTCAGTGCTGACTGGCACAATTTCTAGCAAGTTGCGTTCATGTCTTCGTTACTCATTTTTCTATCATTCTTTCTGTTCAGTTTTGGTGTGTGGTTCACAAAGTCATTCAAAAACGACTTTCCTCTTTTATGTTACATGGATTTGTGTTCTTCCTACTCTGAAATTTTGCGCTAATGTTAGCGAACTGTTCCTTCTTAACATCGTCCAATCACTAATTCCATTTCTTTAAGTGTGAATGCCTTTGGCTTTGCTGAAATGGAACTAGCCATTTTGTCCTTCGTAAGAACGCTCAAAAAGGACTATACAAACGAACATGAATATTCAGTAAGGATATAGGTCAGCAGTACCCTCTCAGTTCTGACAATCGACTGGTTACACAGTAAACAAATACACGCAGAAAGTGATAGTCACAGTATCTGCGGCTGTATAACAGTACCAGAAATCCCAGAGTGCGCGAGGGGAGTAACACTGCTTTTTTATTGTGTAACATGGCTCTATCAGATTTGTTCATTGCACAGCCCATAGCAGCATACATGCATTAGTTACACTGGGTGAAAACCGCCGGTGGTGGAGTGATGCGTCACTCTACAATTCTGGTGTGGCTTCTCCATGTAGTAGGTTATCCACCGCGCCTGTTCAGCAGCCGTGAAGAACGCGCGACGCAGACGATGATGACCGGGCATACGCAGTACGTGTCCGAGACACCGCAGCTTACGCAGCGGGACGAGCTCCTCCAGCGAATGGCTGCCTCCACCCAAGCCACACTGTCCAACTTCCACATTGGTTACGTGGTGCAGCGGCCACACTCGGGCAATCGACCGCAAACAACCGTGCTCAAAGACAGAAAGAAGGCGCAGGTCAACAACATGAACAGTCCAAGTCTCGCAACAGTACAATGGTACAGTACGAACAGTCGCACAATAAACCCGTCCTTTGATGGATATACCGATGTCATGGCGTCGCCACAAGTGCTTCAGCTTAGAGAAAGCGATGCGAGCTCTTGAGATACCCAAAGAAATTTGATCTCCAATAGCTCCATTAGCTGTGATGCAACTACCAAGGTTGGCAAAATTCTCCGTAACCTCCAGTGTCTCACCACCAAGAGTGAATGCAGTTACAAGCACATGAAAGTCTTGGAAAAAAGCTTTGCACTTGGATGGGGAAAAGTCATCCCATATTTTGACGCTTCAATCGCCAAGTGGTTGAGCACAATTTAGACGGCCTGTGGACCTTCACCCAGCAAGACGATATCATCAGCGTAGTCCAAGTCAACAGCCCGGCTACCTGGGAGGAGCTCAAGGCCAGTGCGTTTAACTAATTATCCAGAGCATTATTTATGACTTCCTCAATGGTAAGATTATTAAGACATTTGCACCTACATTGTCCCGAAATATCCCGGATGAAAGCTTTAGCCAGAAGTTACGTATATTGGCCTGCTTTTAGGGACAGCGCTATCCATGATTTTTTTCGCCACATGTAGCAAATGTGCATCAGCAGCGAAACTTCTAATCAAATTCATCCGACCCTGGATGCCAGCCTCTAAGCCATGGGAGAGAATTCACTTTGATTTCCATGGTTCCGTTCAAGGCCAATTTTTTGAATTGTGATTGATGCGTATACAAAGTGGTCAGGCGTATACATGATGAGCACAATTACGACAACGGTCACGGTACGAAAATTACAACAGTTATTTACACAGTTCGGTTCACCAAACACCTTGGTTTCTGGTAACGTTGGACAATTTACCTCCGACGATGTTGGCGTTTTTTGCCAGTGTAATTATATCAAGCACTGCCGGTGGCCTCCAGGGCATCCCTAGTACAACGGGTAAGCAAGAAGATTCGTGGATACTATCAAACTTTTATTCTAAGCTGCGGGGGGATGGACCTACCGAGGAGATCACACAGCTGCCCGACGCAAAAGCCCGATATACCAGGCTGCAGATCCCCAGCGGAAGCCATGTTCGGGCTTGAGACACGTCCTCCAATCGATGCGGTACTCCCTAAGGTTACGCAACGGCCACTGGCGTCAGGGGTGAACAGACGTTTTCTACTAGGAAAGCCGGTGTACGCGTTGGATGCATGGCCGAACTACCAAACCTGGCAACCTGCAGTGGCACGATAAAGAAAATGTTCTGTGCTGTACGTAGTATCTGTCGGAACGTTGTCTGTCATACGGCATGTTTGTCAGCGACGCAAACGACGGATCGAACAAAACAATCACTTCTACTTTCGAGTTGCCGTTTGATATAATGCTGGACACGTTTGAACTACCAAAAATTGTGGGGCGTATTGAACCGACGGAGACGTTCGCAGAGCCATGCAACGGAATTACTGGGAGAACTTTGCGGCCTACTAAATTTTACAACGTTTACAGATGAACCCAGCGTTTCATTCATATGAGTCTGGTGAACGTGTTGTCAATGAGGGAGATGTTACAATAGGCAATTTGTTGCCTTAAAAGTACAATTTCGTCCCACCCACCTGACCGTGAACTTCACTTACACCCAATAGTCCACTGTGGTTACTATCCATCAGGCCACCTCCAGTCCGAAACACTCACACCGTAATCTTTGTAGTCGGTTGTCTTGCCCGTTCCATGTGACTTGAGATCTGGTCCATACACTGTCCGGTGCGATGAGGTTCTTTGTTCTGACGGCTCTAAGCCCCATTAACCGCAACTTAGGTGAGCGACTATGCACGATCGAGTTTGCGTGCCGTTCCTGGCCGTATGTCCGGTTTAATGACGGTGCATTAGAAACCCGTAGACTATGGGAGGATTGCGTCACTCCAAAACAATGCATTTGCATCTGATGGACTGATGTGGTTCAACAGCAATGGACAAGTATACTCCCTAGACGTCCCGTGTAGCCCTCTCAAAATTCAGGTAACCAGTGTTATTGTTCAAGCCTTTCGTAGGTGCCCTACACAGGGTTTAAAGTGTATTTATCTATGACCTTACAGACAGCCGGCTTGTTTCGAGCTGACTAGCTGCAGGAACATATTTCCTGGTTATTCTGCGTTATTCGCATGCTATGATATTGTTGTATCCGAAAGCAATTGCTGTGTACCGATTCGTGTGTAGATCGAATTTAACAACGGCTGAATCTGTCTGCATTTTGAAAACACCCGGTGAAGCATTTAAACCTCCTGTGATTGCGTTAGGACCATTGAATGAGAACTACAACCAGTCCCTCAACCGTTTCTTAGTTCGTGTCTAGCCCACATGTATACCTGCGGACAACTCTCGGCTCTGTAAATACCCTCTGCGCGTAACGTCCTAGAGGTGTAATCACAATCATTGCAGTGACCAAATTGCTGTCGGTATGCCACTCAGACTCCTACTAATCCTACACAGGTTGCTCGTTATGAGTGGTTGTACCAATACTTCTGCAGCATACTTTTGTCCTACATTATGCACGATTTGTTGACAGTGTCTAAGTGTCACGCAAGCGCCTGCTTCTGCACCAACCGGCTCACAAATGTTCATCCTCAACTCCGTCTTGCCTAGAACACCAGCTGGATCTCCTTGGAGCATTTCGCTATATCTCATCCTCATGTCTTGTTTAACGTAGGTTTAAATGATGCACCAAATCCCTTCAATGGGGTTCAGTTTTGGAGAATACGGTGCGAGTTGTAGCAGTATTCCTCTTGAAAAACGCTCCAGATTAATGCGACATGGGGCGTTATCACAAACAAGAACACAGCTGTCAGACAAATGTCTGCCATCTGTTTCAAGCATCTGCCACAAACAGTGCGCACATCTTTCCTTATTGTAACTGCCCCTTAGAACGGAATAATCCAGAAATCCGTCCACAGTCATTTCGCTTATAAGGTGCAAAATTTGTCCCCGACTGTTGGCCCTCGTACACTGTGCACGGGTGCCGCGTGCCGATCGACCCATTGTGTGCGCGCAGAACAGCTTGAAGTTTGTCTCATCCATCCATACTGCTCGCCGTCCAAAGCCGCCAACCTCATCAGTGTCAGGACGTAAACCTTCCTTAGCCTCTTGTTCTCCATGCCTTTCATAGAATCCGGCATTGAATGCAACCTCTTCATTGTCATGAGCCGACCGTATAGGTAGCGAGCAAAGGTGCTGACGCTTACCTCAAACTCGAACTCACCATTCAGTCGTAACCGAAGAGTTTCTAACGTCACTGTTGACTCCACTTCAACCCATTCAACCAGGCAATCAACGTGACTCTCTGACAGCCAGCTTCGACGCGTCACGGTAGCCGTACGTTTCGGCTCATCCAGTTCCAATTTGCTAATCCAACTACGACAAGTCTTCACGTTTACCTGTAACACAGATGCAACATTCTTCCAGTCTTTGCCTTCTTCACGGATTTTCAGTATAATGGCCTTCAAGCCAGCCGGATGATGGACGCGCGTTTCACTTTGTTCCATCGCGATTATCCTAAACTAAAGGTAACCAAACATTAAAAGCTAATGAAAGACAAACCTTGCACCGTTAAAAGAATCTTTCGAAAACGCTCGCTGTCCAAACGTAAACCTCCCTCCACGTAATGCCTGGAGAAACCAGAAGCAAAAGCTTGGCTGGCCAGATGGCGAATATGCTATCTTCTTTTCAGAAGAGTAAAACAGTGGGTCCACTTCAGACATTTCGTTAAGGCAGAGAGAAGACAGAGGTTGCGATATGTCAACAATTCGATTGTTCTCTTCAGTCGCAAACACAATACGATCAGAAACACATAAGGGATTATATACATGGGAAAAAAGTCGCCACCAATCAAAATGTCACAGTCAAGACCATGGCAACCGAATTGATTGCCTCAAGAGTGACGCATCACTCCACCACCGGCGGTTTTCACCCAGTGTAACTAATGCATGTATGCTGCTATGGGCTGTGCAATGAACAAATCTGATAGAGCCATGTTACACAATAAAAAAGCAGTGTTACTCCCCTCGCGCACTCTGGGATTTCTGGTACTGTTATACAGCCGCAGATACTGTGACTATCACTTTCTGCGTGTATTTGTTTACTGTGTAACCAGTCGATTGTCAGAACTGAGAGGGTACTGCTGACCTATATCCTTACTGAATATTCATGTTCGTTTGTATAGTCCTTTTTGAGCGTTCTTACGAAGGACAAAATGGCTAGTTCCATTTCAGCAAAGCCAAAGGCATTCACACTTAAAGAAATGGAATTAGTGATTGGACGATGTTAAGAAGGAACAGTTCGCTAACATTAGCGCAAAATTTCAGAGTAGGAAGAACACAAATCCATGTAACATAACAGAGGAAAGTCGTTTTTGAATGACTCTGTAAACCACACACCAAAACTGAACAGAAAGAATGATAAAAAATGAGTAACGAAGACATGAACGCACCTTGCTAGAAATTGTGCCAGTCAGCACTGACGAGAAAATCCCATTATCTGGACACGTGATTCAAGAACGAGCATTACACTTCGCGAAAGACTTCCAAAACACAGACTTTAAATCGTCAAACAATTGACTACAATCTTTCATCAGTAGACGATCTTGTGTTTGGTATGCAATTGGGCGAAAGCGGTGACTCAGATATGTGTGCTGCATTCCACAACGCAGAAAAATTGCCCGAAATATGTTCCGGCTACACAGCTCAAGACATTTTTAAACCACATGAAACTGCTTTGTTATTCAAAACGATGTCGGATAAAAGCTTTGTGTAAAAGGATAGAAATGCGCAGGTGGGAAAAGAAGCAAGGCGCGTATCACAGTTATGCTATGCACTACCACATTGGGGGAGCGAGAACCGGCTGCAGTGATTTGGAAATCAGCCAACACTAGAACTTTAGAAATATCAACATGAAAACTACGGACATTTTACAAGGATATGTAAGGCCTGATGACACCTAACCACACCGATGTGTCTAGTCCGACACGCGTTTTGAAATCACTCAAAAGATAGTCGTTCGCTGCTCGGCTCCTCGGGTGGATAGCTCAGTGCAGAATTTATTACGCATTTTATCAGCATAATACATGCTTTGATGCTGCATGCTACTAAAAGTGGCCAAAATAACTTTTCCTATTTGTTAGCCAGCTACACTCGGTCGCGCGTTGAGGCCTACTGGTTCATCCACTGGCTTTCCAAGTATGCGTACGGATATTGCAAATCTGTCCCATGTTCACTTGGTGTTATGTTGGCCATGCCCACCCAGTACAATATGTACCCAGCACCTGCCTTATGCAACTTAATTTGCTCACCGAGCTGGGTCTCACTGAGCACCGCAATATAGATTTTGTGGCGCGTTAATTCCATCGCGACCAGTACAGAGCGTCACTCAGGGAGGTCATCCGAGTTCCGGTGCAGTGGTGTGCGCACCTTCCAGCACCCGATGCTAATTGATCTGCGCACAGGCATGCGATGGCATTGGAGGGTAATTGCACGCGAGATGACGGTTGTGCTTCGGAGGTTTACTTGAGCGACTGCACCCAGATCCTTTGGCTCAATAGCCTGAACCACATGGCAGTGGGTGATTTGGAGTTATTTTCAGGTTCTCCGCCCGGAGCCTTTGGCCCAATAGCCTGACCCACAAGGTAGTGGGAGGTTTGGAGGTTGGCTTGAGAGACTGCGCCCGCAATCTTTGACTCAATAGCCTTACCGACAAGTCAGTATGGAGCAGATTCAGATCGGGAATGTGATTGCAGAGACAGATGGGATCTGCTTGAGGTCCGTAACACGCAGCATTCGAATATCTGGAACCATGCAAATGTGTTTTCCGACCGTAGTAGGAGAAGCACATGCAACCACGGCCAGACGCAGTGGGTTTTGGCGGGTTTGCACCAATTTGACCAAGGGTTGCTTGGCTTTAGGCGCGCAGTGGCAAACCAATGAACACCCGGAGGTTCCCTCCCACCGTCAGAGACAATGCGTGACGCTCGTGCTCTGCCCCAATAAAGCGGTGAGCTTATAACCCGTAGAACTGTTGTCTCCCACGGCTAGATTTTACGGGAAGAGGTCCATCGACCACTTCCTAGCCTCCGAAGGGGATGGACGAGGATACTGTCAGGGCACCCACACCTGACAGGAGAACGACTCGGGTCCTCAGTCCAAGCCTTCGATTAAACTTTCACCCGAAAGGCAATGGGTCTAGCACATGATCCGTTCACTGACCCATGCAGATTGATGTCTTGGATCTTAGCTGAGAGAAAGGCGTAACCCAACTCTTACTCAGCGGACTCCCCCATGATGTTTCCAGGATTTGAGCCCATGGCTCAACAGTAGCGTCAGCGCATCATAGGCTCTCCCGCTCTCCATATCATAATATCGTTCCATTGTTCCACTGTTGTTTTTGGGTCTTCGGTATGTCTACCAGTTTGACTGAAGCACGCTGACACATTCAATTGCGTGCTGAGTTGCAGCTTGTCCGTAACGTTATAAAACGAAGACATACGGAAGAATTATTATTGACCGGGAACAGAGGTTGGTTGCAATGGCCCGTGAGTTAAATAAAACCAAATGCTATTAGGGAACAACTTAGTGTTTTCCAGCTCATCCGATACCTGGATCCAAGAAACCCAAAAGTTAGTAGGACAATATCTGAAAAAGCTGGACAGTTGATCCATTCTCAGCACCGTAAACTAATCTGATAGGAAGAAAATTGCAGGCAGTAATTTTGCTGACCTGTTGCGATATTAGCATTGCGTGAACACCTGGGTTAAACTGGAACATGATATCCCACCTCACACTGCATGCACTACTGAAACAAAGCAATGCTCTTGTATCCGACGACCATCGTTCCGCTTTTCTGGAAGATGCTAGTGATGTTTCATTGACTGGGCTTGTCGTTCTATTCAACGCTACATAGGACACTGAAGGGGTGTCTAGATTGGCTATCGTCAATTGTCGTGCCCATTTTTAATAAGGATCGGTGGACTTTGTGTGAAAATCACAGAAGCATTAGCCTTATTTCCACTGCCACAGAATTTCAAACAGGTGTTATTTTTTGATAAATTGTCGGTCCTTGCGTAACCGGCATCACTGGTAGTCCAGCTGGCTATCACCTTGGTTG
>CALYDF020005414.1:0-14383 GCA_944474145.2 Dicrocoelium dendriticum | reverse complement strand
GAAGTTGAATAAGACGATATTCACCCTGACGTCCTAATTACAGACGACCAACATCAGAAACTGTGGAGATTATGACTCGGATTCTAGTTTCGAAGGATTCAGGTATTTTTAATACCAGTGTGCAGCGTTTGGATATGTGAGCCTCTAAAACCTACCTGTACCTGCCGTTCTGTCGTATCTTTCCAATGTTATTGTGTGTGGTGGTGTTCGATTCTGTATAATCAGTATGTTTCTGTTACTGCCATTCGTCGCGAAAGTCGAATGTGCAATAAACGGAGAATTTTTGACACAAACATAATGTTTCCACCTATGGGCACTTCAAATCCCCGTCTGTCACTAGCGAGTGCTGCTAAGGCAAGATAGGGGCATATGTGTGGAGTGAATTCCTATGTGAAATTTGCATGTGATCTTTTCAATGTGATCTGGACCTAGTATGATCTTTGTATAAGCCGACTTCCCCCCCCCCCCCCCCACTACGGACATGGAAAATTGTCCAACATCCCTCGGCTTATTCACGGTAATATACGGTACATACCTCGACAAATACCCGATCAGTTTAGAAAAAACTGGTCTTCACCATGTTCAAAAAGAACGCAAACAGTACTTCTCACTGTACCTAAAGAGTTACAGGATACCGAGTCCACGAACGGACTATGGTCTTTCTTTTATTAGGTCCGTTAACCCTTGGTTAATTGGTTCGCAATACGGTGGGGGAAACGCAACGCGATGGGATAGGCTCTTGGGGTGGCTTGGCTCAGTCAAACGGTGGGGTGGGAGAAACATCGAGGTGCGTACCCCTGGGGCGGGAGGGTGATTCAAATCTGAGGTGTTTGTGAGTAGGGTGGTCTGGACGAGTTGCACAGTGTGAGCGAACGGTCTCCATAGTGAGAGGTAAAGTGAAGTCATGGCAACATCGTTATGATTTCGCATGGAGAATAATCAGTAAGCCGGCGCTCATCAATTGGGGCAGGCGTCTGCTTTGGTCATCCAGACTGAGACATCGACATGCGGCTTGCTAATTACATAGTAGTTATGTCGGTTGGCATGAACCATGGCACATAAACTGGGTGAGCTGTTAGGCGTTAGGAGTCAGGAATTAAATCGTTATCATCTTGCGAGGTACATAACGCTTATGTCGGGTGGGCAAAACTTGTCGATTGTGGCCCCAGTTGTGCACGTGTGTGAATAACATCTTCGCATACAGTGGTGAGTGTACTGACCACCGATATCGCATGGGAACACTTCATCTGCCAATTTAACAGGCTGTTTGCCGAAGCATCATCGACTATGACGTCCCACCCGAGAAACGTGGTCTCGTTTGTGCGAAGCAGCACACGTAAGTGTATTGCGGTGCGAAACTCAGCCTAGCATAGCTACAAACTCCCCGAGCACCAAGACCTGGGTGGCCTATGGAACCCGACGTTACCATATCTACTTAGCTTGCTCGTGAAGATATAATGGCATACCAGAAGAAGTTGGCAATACGTATAGCATCGAACCACAAGTTTCTGTATCAACACGTCAACAGTCTAGTAAGGTAAAACGGGGAAATCCTCTTCTTCAAAAAGCAGGCGGACACCGAATGAGGCGGCGAGTAGCCTGCGCCTGCAATAGGCTGCAACGCTTCAGTGCAATCACTGGCCACCAAACCCTATGACAAGGGTTGTCTCACTCACATCTGTTTCACGGTAGAAGTGTTATAAGAGCTGTTGAGTATGCGCAACCACAGCTCTCTTGGAGTTGGTACTATGCACACAAAGTCGCTAGAGGCAGTAGAAGAGAGCCAGGCTGAGACTTTGTCTCGATTCTCCCGACACTGTTGTTACGAAATGTATGTGCCCGACATGTTGAAACACCGGATGATTACTCCTATTCACAAGCGAGGCAGTTGTTCCGATCCAACCAACTACCGTCATGAAAGCTATTACTTCTGGCGCGCTAACGGCCTGCTTAGAAGAAATTGTCTGACTCGTACTTGAACAGCATGGCTTCCGACGAAATCGATCGTGCACAACAAATCTATTACTAGCGCACGATCCAGCTGGATCGAGACATTAGATTCTGGCATATGCTGATGTGATTCCTCTCGGCGTCTCAAAGGCGTTCAACCGGTTAGACCATGACACCCTGCTCTACAAACTCCAGAATTTGGTATTGGTGATCCTTCATAGAGTGCATTGGAAGCTTTCTTCTACTAGGGCGCTTGGAAGTACGAATGCGCGAGCCCCTGTCAGATCCAATCCAAGTTGGATACGGAGTACCACAGGGATCAGTAATTGTATAGGGAGGCGGAAGGCAGTGATTGCCCGGAGGATAGAAAGACCACGAGAACGGGGGTAGACAGGAACGGGTGCAATGAGGGAGGGCAATCGGAGCCACGCTGGCCTGATGGAAGGAGGCGAGAATGGGTCACGAGCGGCGTCCGGTAGTGAGTCTGAGCCAGGCAGAACGGAAACGGTATTCTTCGAGAATGCAATAAATCAGACAAAATCGCCTCCCGGACCGACCCTACGCAGATTGATGCATCCACGGTCAAGCAAATCACGAGCCATCTAACGACTCCTAGCCGATCAGAATGGGAAGCGGAGATACGGGGGTGAAATGGGCAGGTAACATTCCACCACAAGGTCCTCAAATGCATGGTCCTGTCGCAAGCGAAAGCCAGGAGAAATGGTGCATCATGGGAAAGAAACATGACTAATGTACGTCTGTGTGAATGGTGCTATAGCTTGTGATCGCATCAATAAAGATTGCGCTTCATTGCCGCATCGTTCTTGCTGCACTAGGACCGCGGTTCTTCTTGATGTATATCACACGCCTCATAAGTTCAAACTGCCTGCTTTATGTCGACGAGATCAGTGTGGAGGGCGATCAAAACACCAGATGATATCACTGTACTACCAACCGATCTGGATAAGGTATACTCGTGTTCAATCCAGAAGCTACTTTGATTCAATCTCGACACATGTAGAGTGGTACATTTACGGAACCAGGTAATGTGCTCCCACAAACTCGGCAACTAGGAACTTCAAACCTCTTCCGGCGAGAAAGATATGGAAGCTTTTGCCCAGACAAACCTTGGATGTTCGAATCAAACTGAAATAGCGTCAAGTAGGGGCATCTAACACGTGGACCTCCTGAAGCCAGCAGTTGGCCGATTTGACCGATCGATTTTTCCACAGCTCGTCAGGCCATACGTACGTCCACATGTGGAGTGCGCAATACATGTCTGGCAGACATGGCCGAAGAGAGATCTCACCGCCTTGGAGATACCCCAATGTTTAGGTAACGAAGATGGTCAAAGGTTTGTATAATCTCCTGGAAAATCCAAGGCTTCGTGTGCTTGGAGTCGTCAGCGCACATTATCGGCGATTGCGCGGAGACCTCATGCTAACTTACCAGATTTTGAGAAATCCCAACCACATTTCGCTATTTGCTGGAGCTCAGTCACATCAGTAATTTGGGAGGCCACCATCTCAAGCTGGCAGAGCGCTACAGTCTTGGGAAATGCCGTCGGAATTTCTTCTCCCTACGCGTTTGCGGAACCGTCATCATCATTATCAACAGCAGTACATCAGCCATTTGAACTGATGCTTCGCTGCCATACAACCATGAGGACCTATGAAATAAAGAATAAAAAGAGGGAGAGAAGAGGGGCTTACCTGAAAACCTAAATGCCCTAAGCAAACATTCAGGGTCAAGGCGCCTACACCTTGTGTTAACAACATACCGTCACAAACAGCTGGCTATCGTGCAAAGATAAGGCGGCATCGGCGAGACAGCTTCCTAACGGCTTTCACTGCCACGCGTCATAATCAGCCATTACCCCGCAGATAACTCAGCACCAAACACACTTTAAACAGGCAATCCGATTAGGAGACGGCAGCAGACGCGCCACTTGTGTCTACTGCGAGCCATGTGCTGTAAAGTCTCGAGCCAAGCACAAGGCGAGTCACGTGGACTCCAACCCGGAAGGCGAGACGGACCAATGGCACCCAGTTTGGTAGTCAGTGACTTCATTTCCCGCTGCCAAGTCAACTTCTATCCACCTCGAGCCTTGTGCCACCCTACACCTGGCAGACTAAACAAGACCCTCCTAGGTAAGCGGTGACTAGGCATACGTAGCACGTGCCCAAGCCAACGCAACTTATTCAGTGCCATCTGTTGTTCTAGAGAGCTAGCATGATAATCACTACCTAGTACTCGCCTACGCACATCATCGTTGGGGACACGCTGGTGCCATCCGACCCCAGCAACGCTTCGCAGACAACAATGATCAAAGACTTGGAGACGTTTTAGATCTTCAGACCGAATCGGCCATGTTTGCGGAACGTGGTATGCCCCACCGGAATCTGTCATATGTGCTTCCACCCTGCCAGAGTTCAAAGCCCAATTTGACCGTTCACTCATTTCATTGCACCATCTCACATGGCTCACTACCCACGGATAAACACAAGGGTCTTGTCAACTCCCAGAATACGTTCCACTTTTTTCACCCTTACTTCACAAAAATGCGATACGATTTGTTACCAACCTCTCATTTGTCGTCACACCTGATTGAATACATCGGATTAACCGTTTATACTAGGCATACTGCAGTGCGTCCACCGGTGTAAACCTAATTTTGCTGGCAATTCTATATTTTGAACTTTCACCATGATCATCCTACAGGACCTGTTGAGCTTTAGCTTTTTTTTACCGGTCTAAAACCATTGTTCCATCACTCCCCACCACAGACTGAGTGGGAAGTTTGTTATCCTCTACTGTAGAACTATAAAAGTGCGATATTTCTAAGTACACTATCTGGCAAACACGAGGCTCTTGTTCCGACTTACTGCTCGGTTAATCCCCATACCATCAGGTGCCTTAGACATGAGGATTGTCTTTTAGGCCAGTAAATTTAAAGTACCTCTTTCATTACGGTCTCCTTGGTCTTGTTCAGGTTAAATCACTGGCTAACTTAACGCTGCACGATGCGCGCAGCAAACACGTACCGTTTTCGTGGATAGAGGCCTGGGGATGAGCCACATTAGTGGATGGAGACCCAATCGAACATGGCGCAGTTACGCAGTCTGATGTTATTTTCGGTTTTTGCATACTTGTAACGAGGACGATGCCGAAGGTGGGGACAGAGTGCATATTATCAAACGATGGACAATTGCTAACTCACAAACGCATACAGATATGGACCGTGTTTCCTCCCCACGGCGCAACGCGGATGGGAATTTGTGTGACGGGCCATTTCATGTGCCTACGAGTCTGAGCTTCGGAACAACCGCTCCCGTATCTCCGCTTCGCTGGATCCGAATCTTGGCCAGCCATAAGTCGTTCGAAAGTTCACGAGTTGCTCTTCCGTGGCGGCATCACTCAGCCCGCGTTCAGTCTTGTGGGCTTCGCTAGCGGCGTATTTGTCCGATTCATTGTGGTCTCGACAACTACCTCCTCCGTTGTTCTGGACCCAGACTTGTTACTAGATTCCACTCATGATCCGCTGTCGGCTGAATCCACAAGACTCGCAGCGCCTTGTCTCATCCATTGCGCCCGTTCGTAATTCTCTGCTACCCCGTTTTCGTTGTCTTTCCGGTTCACGGGTAGTTACAGGCTTCCACCGCCCTACATACTGTTAATATCCCTTCCCGAATAGTTTTACCTGTTTCCAACCCCTTTGTTTTCTGTTTGCATTCTACTTCATTTTTCTCTTCACTGTTAACTTTTTCTTGGCAGCTGTGTTCATAACCCTACAGTGCCAGAATCATAGTTGTGTAACTGGACTGGACTGAACAGCAGACACTGTTTTGTCTTGCAGCTTTCTCTGGAAAAGATCACGTTTTTTGGCTTGGAGCCTTTGTTACTGATGGGTTCACTTTACTTCTGCTGGCGTAATGATCCACTGATGCAACGTATGTTCTGGATTTTAGTCATCTGCATCATGTTGGTGGATGATTATCTTAGCATGCTAAGAACTCCTGTTGCTCACTGAACAGACTGTTTCTTAAGCTTCAACACCGATTCACAGCTTCCATCAAGACTGTCGCTTTTACCGTCCGCTACGCTGCTCTACTCAGCTGACAGCTATCTAACCAGCAAAGTGCACCAGAGCGCTTGAATCGCTAAGGGGCCATTTTAACTAAAGGCAACTCAGCAATGTGCTTTACGCACAAGAATTGATCATTAGTTGCTACGCGCATGCCTTCTTCAGGAAAACGGAAAAGTTGTTAAAAGTGAATACCGGTAAAATCTGCTGCTTAAGAATAAACATCTACATCACCGATCAGCTATAGTGCTTACTACCTAAATGACAAAATTTTGGTCCGCTAGTAAACCCATGAATAAGGGAAGACATTCGTGCGGCCATTTATGATTTTTTGGTTTGGTCTTGTGGAGCAATACGCAACTTAGTTGCAAGCAATGACACGTGAGAAGCGTGCCAAGTTTGGGAATACGAACAACAAGAACGGCTGGATCCAACGTGTATTGCAACTAGCTACAATGGAGAAGTGAGCGAGAGCATAGGGTAGCGTAACGCATGACTCACCGGAAAAGTGCAACTAATCTGCGTTCATAGTCATTCAAACAAATGGAAAGTTACAAGGTACATCAACCAGTAAAATCCATTATTGAAACATGCTGAATGAGTGAATTTTTGCGATTCTGTGCCTGTGCCAATTGAGATGAGTCCTCGATAGAACTGTCAAGTGGAGAGAGCGGAAGTATGGATGAGTGCGTACGGTAGCAATGGAGCAGTGTTTTGTAACGGGTAAAATAGTGAATGCTTGACAAGTTCCGTAGAATGGTTAGGGTGAAAATTTTAAGATGAAAGTTATTCCCTTAAAAGATCGCGTAATATACATGGCTCGTTAGATGTTTGCTGTAGCACAGATGTGAGTATTCCTGCCTGTGGTTTGAGAGGATCCTAATATCGTCCACTGTCAGTGCCATCATTTGGTGGTGACGTGCTATATCACTTAGTGTAAATGGGCCAGTATGTCGCCCGTTCGTCTTTTGAATGGTGATAAGGTGGAGGAATTAGTTACGCGCGCTGGAAATTCCAAAGCTGTGACACTCTGAAGGACAAAAAATATCTCGACATTCCAGTGGGCTGTACTACGCTGCCAGTTTAAACTGATGACTCCTCACAGGTGTGTTTTGCCTGAGTTTCAGATAATTGGCAAGTGTGGTTGCGGTTTTTTTTGATATCCGAGACACAATTAAGTGATCGCTTCGTAGACGCCGATAACGTCCACTGTACACTTTCAAAGATTTCAGCCTGAGTGAGTAGGGATTGTGGGACAAGCCTTTGAGGTTATTTGTCGCCCCGGCAACGCGTCAAGCATTTACGCAAGGATTGGGATGTCGAACGCGTTACTCAGCAGAACGAAGATCTGATTTGCTTTCTGTGATGCTTTTTTTCGATCTGCCTCAACAGCTAGTGTTCTCTTGCACGAAAATCTCGAGATCGCTATCATTAGAAGCGCGCTACAGAATTTTGGGACCTAGCCAGTAGTGGTGACAGTTTAGATTGCGTGTACCCAGAAATTTGCACCTAACAGTGTTGAATTGGAGCATGTTCTCGGTGAACCGTGTGTACTCTGTATCCAGATCATTTTGCAAGCCTGTCTAATCTTCCGTTGCAGTGATAGCACCCCATGTCGTTAGATCATCAGCGAATATTCGAAAATTTTAAAGGAGCCCCTTCGTGAGATTGTTTCTGACTACCAATAAACAAGCATAGTCCGAGTACCAAGCCTTGAGACACTCCAAAATGGACTTTGTTTGGGTCATTTTGGATGCTGCAAACTCTTCTTTTTATAAGACGTTGAACGAGAAACCCGCTTATCCAACCCAGAACGGGTTGGCCGATTCCATAATTCTGCAACCTGTGAAGTGCAATGAGATGATCCAGATAGTTAGATGCCTTCGAGAAATCCAGCTAGACGGCATCGACCTCCACTCTGTCCGTCGTAGTACATGATCGATTCTGTCGAAACTTTGCTGCTGCGAAGGGCGAATTTTTCTACTCTACAGGTATTCCATAAGTGCCTCCTATGCAGTGGACCTCATGATGCTGATCATCATCATCATTACACATTAGCTGAAGGTGCGAAACACGCCTCAATTAATAGCATCGAAATACAAAAGATAAGATATATGGGAAAGCTAGATACTAAACATTCGAATAAAAAAATTAAAATCAGCAGGTAATATAATCTTTTGTGGTATTATTATTTATGCAGTGTCAGGAACTCACTCACTTGTAAGTAGGTCTACACCTTCTAAGTCGTGTCCAGTGAATGACATTTCTTGAACTTAGTCTATGGTGAAGCTAAAAAAGTGAAGGTGACAGCGGGCAAGCTTGTCTCACATCGCTGGAGAGATTAAAGAGGGCGAAAATTTGCCATAAGCCCGAACTATGCGCGTAAAGCGTTCCGATAACGTTTACGTATTTCTCGGGCACACTTTATGCGCAAACAGTCCCAAAGTGCACGTCGATCCACGGAATCGAAAGCTAGTTTGATGTCGAGGAGCACGACTATGGTAGGTCACCAATACATAATCCTGTGTTCCAAAAACTAGCATAAGATGAATATGTGATCAGTACATCTTTGATTTCGGCGAAATCTGGCTTGTTCCTCCCGAATCTGACTTCCACGCATGTAAGTCAATCTATGGAGCACGACAGAGGCAATCAACTTAGAGGAAATTGAGATTGTGACTGCCGCAATCCGAAGGTGAACCTTGAAAATTGAACTATAACGGAGCGGCTCCGGTCTTTTGGGACAGTCCTTCTCCCACAGTTTCACCAGTAAATGGTGCAATTCATCTGCAAGAGCAGATCCCCAGAATTTGAAGAGAGCTAGAGGAAGTCTGTCTGCTCCTGCGGCCTTGTTTAATTTTAACAGTCTGATCTCACGTTTGATTTTCGCGCGTGTCGGTGGATCTAATGGGGCGATCTAGGAAGTAGGGAGATCAATGACCGATGGGGAATATGGCAACTGGCTGACTAAGCTGCTTTACCGTGTTCGACCCAACATAGTCCCTATGAACATGGAGATCACCGGAAGTAGTGTTACCGGTCAATAATTCGCTGATCCTGCACTGTTGCGACTCTCGTAGATTGGACTGGCGGTCCCGTGCTTCCACAGTGTGGGAGCTTACCTCGTTATTTAAAATAATCTGGCTACTGGTTCAGCCAAACTCATAGCAGCCACCTTCAACGTCTTTGGGTGGATATCGTCTACACAAGGACTACAGTCGCTTTAGTACATCGTTGGTGGTAAAGCATATGTGGCTGAACCCCAATGGCTGTATGCTCTATGTAAGATGTTAGATGGTGGTACACTCGAAGCTGTGGTCGAATAATTGTTCAAGAACGTTGGCTTTCTCGCTTGTTGATTGCATTAGCTCAGTTGTTTGTCTACAATAGGAATTCCGCACCTGACTGCGAAGTTTGTCCACGTCTGTAAATTAGCTCGAGGTTAAAGCGAAATCTTATCACTAGATTCTGGTGATACGTTATCCTCATGGACCAGCTTCACGCAGTGGTTCCTTTATGTTTTATAAATAGTGCGGATGTCCTCACTCGGAGAGACTATGTGGGCGCACCAGGCTCAGTTCCTCAAAGCCATACACGTTCGTCTTTTGCTCCTAAGGAGCGACCTCATATTTTCGAGTGGCTAGTTTTTGTCTCTGTGTTTGCCACTAGTTTGTTGAATCGGTTGACAAACTCCCCTCAATCCAGTTCAGCGACCACTCGACTATATTAGCCAGCTATTTGATAAGTGAGGTCAGACAGATTACCATAGTTGTTTACGAAGCGCTTTCTTTAAGAGATTCTGTGTAGAACATGTAGCGGAACAGTAGTGTCGCATGATCGCTGCGGTGCAGATTAGTGCCCATTGTTACTACGTCGACCATGAGTTCCTCGTTGATGAATTCGAGCTAAAAGTTGGCTGGTTGACTTTCTCTCCTGGAACGCGTTAGAGAATTGGTACGGTTTTACAGCAGTGAACCAACGATTAGACGTTGCAGTTCCACCTTTAATTGTTCACCGAAAGTGGCGGGAGCTTCTAGGGCGCGTAGGTTGAAGCCCCCTACCAGGAGAACATGGCTGTATGATCGCATCAAGAGGTTCTTCATAGCAAAACTAGAACCTTGTCCATTTCCAGAGTGAACATTAGTGGGCGGTATATTGTGGTCACTAAACATAAATCGCCCTGCTCTATGTGTACGCGACAACATAGCGAATCAGCTTGAATCCCTCGGTCATAAACTCAGTCGACGTGTGGGGAATTACACCGCGTCTTACTGTGTCGGTCGTAGCCTAGGAGTGACATGCTACGTTGTGAGATTTCAGCGCCACTCAACCATATCTCGGCTGTCACGACGAGGTCCCAAGACACTGCGGCTTGACACGACTGGAGCTCAGGCAATTTCTTGATGAAATCTTGTGCGTCTGTGTACAAACAGGTGAGAGTTGCAGATAGCAGAAGCGTATCTGAACACGCAAGCGTTCCCTGTTAACTTACGCCAATCCTTGTGCGGTCGGCTGAAAATCGTATTTTGTATGAATTTCTGATCTACTGCCTGGGGAAAGGTCGGATTGATACATAAAACACCCGCTGCTTGATCCGCTACTCACATCGGGAGGCGGATTATCTGTTTCTACTTGGGTGATTGAGGCTTAGCTCTGCCTTCGGATTAGTTTCTTGCAAACAGCTGCTCTCGCAACAAACTATCACCAGCAGACGGAGCAGTCGCACAGAAGGGGGTGTGCGCAGAGTTCGATGCGTCCAGACTTGGTTCTTTATTATTTATGATGATTTGGAAGTGGAGTGGAGTGTACGGTCGGTGGGAGACCGGAGTTTGGCTTGTCGAATTACAAAATATTCTTAGCCCAGAAGTAGGCCAACAGGATATTTTCTCAGTTACTGGCATAATGATGCACCCAAGTCTTACCATACCCACTGCACCCGTTCACTACTACTAGAACCCTCGTTCCACGGAGCATTTCAAGTGTCTTCGTTATGAAGTGTAGCCAGGCGCTCGCGAGCCAACCTTCCTGTTGGCATCACTACTATAATGGAAAATGGCAATAGCTTGAGGCCATAGTTTTGAGGCGAGCCAAATAAGCCGCTAATTTTTTGTGATTTGAGTTATTGAATGTAACTCTCTAGTGTGGTTTTAGCGTGTTTGGGACAGACGACGTAATACCGAATGCAAAGCGAGGCATATATACAGCGCAAAAAGTGGCACAGTTTTGGTTTTCCAATGAGTTTTGGGACTTATATGTGTTTTACAAAACGCCTGTGGGTGAACATACTGTTTTCGTAGAAGGTAAGAAGCATAAGTTTTAGCGAAAATGACAAGTGTTCACATAATCTGTAAAACGAGCCGGTTGTGTGACCCGTATACCGCTGCTGTCGGTTGCCTGAGGTTGAAATTAAGCAGGTCGGAGATCGAGAACAACAAAGGAATCTGGTGTTAATGATGCGGATCTGTGCGTCTGCACGGTGATACCAGGTCAGACGAAAGACCGGTGTTCGAAGATAATATTGAGAAGGTTAATGGCCGCCGTTATTCGGTGACTATTCTGCTCTAACGTGTGGGTGGTTACGTAGTATTTTGGCGTGGAACTAAACTACAACCTTAAAGTAAACCAGAAGTGTTGACATCAACAATAGATAAATAAATATATGAATAGGGAAGTAGATAATATCGATATGGTAACTAAGGGAAGTACTACAAAATATAATATGTATAATAAATTTTGGGGACACCGTTACTGGGTATGGCATTTGCAGTCTCCCGAGTACGAACTAGGGCTCTGCAGCTTACGGAGATCGTGAAATGTGAAAACGCGGTGGTGTGTTAACTGCAGGCTATCCCTGCTGTAGCTTAAGCCTGAGCCGACCGATCATCTCCTGTCCGAGATATGCGCGACTTCACAAGCGTGTTTATGAAACCGTAGTACTTCATGCTGATGTTTATATTGCATGCGATATGCTTCTTCAACATAAGCTGCACCGACTAACACCTAAATTAGAGCTTCTTAGTCTGGATAAAAATTACCCCACCTTATTTGATGTCCTCAGTTCTGTTCTTCTGCTACATATCCCGTGCCAATTTCATGTATTTATTTTTCTTTAACTGATATGTTGTTCTTTGGATATCCGCAATGTAGCTGCGCTTGCTATGCATGTTGACAGGGCGCCTATCTGTGTAACACCTTTCACTTCTAGTATACTGGATCCAGGAGACTGAATCGTTGTTGTGGGATGGAATGCACGATCCTCGTGACCGTACTAACACCAAAGAATGGTTTCATCCAGCGTGGAGCGGACTGTGACCCAACCACCGCCTTGTGTACGTCTGGTACGCATGATCCCCAAATTAGATAGACAAAAATGTTGGAGTTCGGACTGGTACCGTTGATGAAACGTGGCCCCTATCCACATGTCTCCCGGTCACATTGCTTCGGGTTTACAATGAATATGGAGTGTGTTACTGGAGCTATGGGTGGTGCAGCGCAAACCACCCGCAACCCCTCTATAAGCGCAAGCATCTTGTGGCTGTCCTATAGAGGCCGCAGTGACAGACAACTCCTGAACCGGATGTCGCCAACAGTGTGAAATAGAAAGTCGATGTGTTTTATATAGTGTGTTGCCACTTTTTGCCCTTCAGTCGCTGGTTCTGTGTAGTAGCACATCCCGACCAATTCACCAATATGTTGATAATGCTACCTGTGTCCCCGCTATTCGCTTTGGTTGTCACACGCCAATAATTCCGGAGGTCACAGTGTTGCAACTGTCGGTGAACCAAGATCGATTACTTGTTTGGATCTCAACGTATGTGCGTGAAGGCGAGTGCAGTGCATGGGGACGTAATGCTTGAGGGAACTACTTTGTCAAAGTGAAACGTGACGAAATGTGACATGTTATGGTTACCACTAAATTTAGATGACCCCAATTTAGATAACCGTGTCACTGGTGTGAAGATGATGTTGGTCTGTCAAACCGAAATGCGGCGCTTACGAATACTCGCCTTTTTAGTAAATGGATATAGATGCATGCGCTTGATTTCACCTGCGACAGCGATCGGGAAAGTGGGCCTGTCTACGTAAGCGAGTTCCGCCTTGATTAGGTGAAGTTGTTTTCAAAGCCGTTGCGCTTTTGTTTCCCTTCTCCGCAAACGATTTTACTTTCGGATTTGGACTTGGTGCCTGTCAGTATATGCTGGTTTTAAGTGACCTATCTTAACTTTATCAGATTTATCCGGTAGCTGGATAGTAAAATGTTCTTCATTACGCGAAAGGACTAGGAACGGACCATCGTAAAGTGGCTACAAAGTTGGCTTTAGACAATCCCGACGAACATGGATATAAGTATGTGAATCTAAAGGGACTTAGGTAGATGTGCGATATACTAAAGTTGCTTGATACCTAGTATGAACCATGTGGATTTCTAGCTTCGTGACATTAGTAAGGGGATCGTTGTCGGTCGCCCATTCTAGGGTGGGGTACAAACCAGGTCTGCGTAGTGTCCTGCGTAGATGAATTTCGCTGATGAATAAAACAAAGTATTTCTGATTACTTTACCTAACTATGACAGTATTATAGGATGTTGATCGAACCAATCGATGGTGCAACTAGATGCTCGAAAGGCGATCTTTAGATGGCTATAAAACCATCGACTAAACTGTTTGGCTGCGGATATTATGGTTGTGTGAATACATGTGCGTCCCAATAAGTTGTTAAGCTGTGACTGGAACCGTGAACAACGATCAGTCGTAATAAATGCGGGAACTCCAATTGTGGAAAAGCGACCAGCAATAAGGTCACGAGCGATTGATTTTGCCGTTTTGTCGGGTATGGGATGACTTCAGGCCAACTTGTGTTTATCCACTTAGGTAAGAACGTTTGAGTTGCCTTTAGAATGCAGCAGTGGGCCGACAACGTCCACATGGATATGATCGGATCGTTTACCTAAATCTGCTGCCGAACCGGTAGCCTGTTGTTTATGCCGAATGATCTCAGAACGCTGACAAACAGTGGAGGTCTTTGCTTATGATAGAATTTCTCTGTTCATGCGTAGTGTTGCTCAATGAGCCTGACAGTGGCACGGATGCCAAAACACGCGAAGTTATGAAAGCTGTCGAAAACTCGTCCTCGCATTGAAGGAACTATTGTTCAATAGTTCAATAGTGTATGGTGGGATAAAAAGCAATAACTTTACAAGACACACAGGATGGCAAATGGAAGAAAACAAAAGTTTCAGGTGTGACACAAAAATATCAGTACGTTAGACACTGCAGTTTGTCATACCGTTATATAATGTGTATCATGTAAGTGCAAGTCCAATAGTCTTTCGAATGTCTCGATGTTTGG
>CALYDF020005413.1:0-14374 GCA_944474145.2 Dicrocoelium dendriticum | reverse complement strand
CTCTGGCGTGCCAGTCGAATGTGTCAGTTTGAACGTGGGGCAGAATACACGAAGGAGTGATGGAGAATTTTCGTGGTTAGGCCTATGGATCGCGCCGGATGAGTTTGCTTTGAGACCTGTAGCTGCACCAAGCAATGTTGGATTTAATCGAGTGACAGTTCTTTTGAAAGCCGTTGAAATGGTCTATCGAGTGATACCAAACAATGTCTTTGATGGTTGGAGTTAGACAACTTTTGGCGCTTGGATATCGGCGAAACACCGCCCGGAAATTAGAAATCAGGGTAAATGTAGGGTGCACTGGAGTATACTCGGGGAACTGGTTTTACAAAGCAGAGCTTGTAAAAACACGACGACTAAGTATGGATCCAAAGGTGTGCGACAAAATGTCGCTGAACCACAGTTAAGAAACCACGAGTGTACAAGCGAGCGATTTGCACGCGACTTCTCTAAAGGTCAGGGTCGGAGATAGAATCGCAAGTGCTGCAGTGGTCATCTATTGAAGGCGACCTTGGCTTCCTTGTTCTGGATAAATTGGGTTGTTGTAAGTAACCCGCAGAGATCTCAACAACTGGTAACCAACACATCAGCTTGTTTCGACGAGCATCCGGACAAATAGGCACCGTTATTTGCAGACAACTGCTCAGTGCGCATGTTCGAGCAATGTCGAATACGCGAACGAAGCCTGGCAGCAATTAATGAAACACGACCTCACGGTACTGAATCAACCTCCAAGACGGGCTCCCAAATACGTCGTTGGAATGCGTCACCTTCCAAATGAGCAAAGGATTAAAAATTCAGTGGTATTCAGCGCGCGGTATCGTCGAATTCGAGGCGACTTGATTATGACATACTGGAGTCCACACAATTCAAAGCATGTGTGCCGCTGTTTACTGCAACTATGAGATAACACCAAACTTTGAGACCACTCCTTGCTACCAACATTACAGTACAACCGTCTGGAGTGTTCTAGAAAGTTATTTTTCCATTCGCACGTGTCATAGATGACACACTCTCCCCGAATCGGTTACTTTTGAATTAACGCTTGCCACATTTAAAAGTCGGTTGGATGACGTACTCGGCCACTTACATTCCGTTACTTGACGCTACTCTCTATCCTACTCCCGGGAAATATCCTGGATTTATTATTTTTGCTTGTTTAAGCCATGGAAACACTCGTAGTGTAGGGCTATTGCATTACATACGATACGTCCATTCTTTTGATACTAGAACTACTCAATGCGTTTTTTCATTAAGCTTTTTTGGTCACCCACAAGACTACCCAATGGAGCTCGTAAAACAATACTTCTTAACCCGTAAAGGATCATTTTATCTTGTTCACCAAAAGGTTTACCATTCACTACCGATAGCAGCTTGTGTGCGTGGTAACGGGGTTCGTTGTGGGCAACATTTTTAAACAATAATGAAGGACATCTTTAAAGTTTGAGTGTTCATTAGGAGGTAAGGGAATTGGGTGCAAGTTGTAGGATTGTATGGGAAGGTTTGTACTTTGTCCATCGGCCTGACGGTTAAATTATGAAAGACTAGGATTACATCTTTTATGTCTCAGTGAAAAAAGGTTTTACCGGATGGAGATAAATTAATATAGTCGAAAATTAGAGATTGGTAAAACCGATTCTCCGTAAGACACCGGAATTTGTGACGGCTGGGTAAGGGATTCTCTGAAATCCTGGTAAACCCAGTGTACGTAGTAAAGTCATCATTAGGTAGATATGCCAATAGGACAACGCGTCGTCAAGTCGTTTGTTATTATGGTTAGCTTGAGCGCAGAGTCGACATCAGTTGGGACAGCGTTCCACAACGGACACGCCCGGAGGGGGAAGAAATTTCTACGCCAATCCACCCGGCTATACTGTGTTGCTAATTTCAGAAGATGACCTCTTAGTTTGACGTTGCGGTTCAGTTCCAGCAGCGAGAGGCCCATGTCGTGCAGATTCTTTAATATCCGGAAAACTGATATGAGGTCCTCCTGCAAACGCCGATACCGACTGCTGTGCGTTTCTATGCCGTTCTATGAAACTGATGGGGCAGATAGAAGTGGCCCCTGACCTTCTTCATTACCCTTCGTTGAGTAGTCTCGACAGCAACGGGGTCTTGCTTCTACCCCCGGGTGTCACTCCTGGATGGCGTAGTCCATTTGTGGTCTCACGTTAGCATTAAGCATTTCTTGCAAGGTTGGGGATTCAAAGCGACCGAACCCACTACGAAATAGGCCAAGGTGTTGATTGCCGGTTCTCGACACCTTCTCTGCTAATTTTGAACATTAAATTCGTTCTATATCAGTGTTCCCGGGTCACACTGAGGAGAGGCATTATACAACGTGTGGTCTCCAAGCTAGTAAACACTCACCGGCTGATGACGCATGTGGGTCACCTTGCACTTCGCTGTGTTGAACTGGAGCATTCATAAAACCTAGCTGGGCCATATTGGAGGTGATGGCGATCGTCAATCCTATTAATCGCTCGCCATATTCTCACAAATTCGGTAGTAAGCAGGACATAGGAGGTGCTAACTGTTGTCATATCTGATAAAAGCTAGGAGTAAGCGCAATCTCAGCACCGAACTCTGTGGAACACAACATTCCACATCAGTCGGGCTGGATAACTACTACCTAACAAGCAGTTAAAACCTGCATTGGTGAAAATAGTTGGTAATCCAACCAGAAACAGGATCTCCGATTCCAAAACCCTGTACGCTGTGAAGTAGAATGTAGTAACCCAGGTGGCCGAAAGCTTGCAAAAGTCCAGATAGCTGACATCGACTCAGCTCCCACCATCAGCCACTTCCGTTCAACTACCTTCTGCCCTCCGCAGGTGTCTGGTGCATGACTGGTGTTAACGGAAATCATCCTGCTCCGGTGCCGAAAAGTTGTATTTGTCCAGGTAGTCCATTCTTTCCTCAGCGACGACTGCTTCCCTCATCTTCGCGAACATGGGGAGTAAAGGCCTTGGGTGATAGTTTGCAGGGTCTGCAAAGCTACTGCTTTCAAACAAAGGGAACCTGTTGTATATCGAAGCATCTTTGAAAGAACTGTGATAGGGACTCGCACAGCTTGGTGGTCACACCCTTCAGTGTCATCAGGTGCATGTTGTCGGTTCCCGGAGAGCTATGATCGTGCATATATATATATATATATATATATATATATATATATATATATATATAAACCTCTGGTATAGCTACTGTGCCATCGGAATCGTGGCGCAATGAGACAACGGGATAGGTATAAAAAGCACGCACATGTTTTACGGTATTTCACGCAGTGTTTGCTTTTTTATTGTTCGTTTTATTGAGGGATGGAAAGGAATTCACAACAAAAAGCAGAGATAAACGGTCGCCACTGACGTCTGTCTTGAGCCATGACATCCAGGGTCACTAACCAGTGACACTCTGTATCTCTGAAGTCCCAACCTGGAAGTCGAGAACAACCGACCAGTGCCAACTGTTTCGTCCGCTTTTTCATGTGGCTTCTCCAAGTTGTAGGTTGTCAACAGCCCCGTCTCCTCCAGCTCGGTCCAGTAACCGCGAACAAGCCCTAACAAGGAGGATGACGAGCGGGCATTCCCAGTACGTGTCTAAGCTACCGTAGCTGACGCAGCGAGAAGTATCCTCGAGTGTTTGGGTGTCTCCATCCAAAATACACTGTCAAACGTCTATATTTGTTACATGGTGTAGCCACCACACACAGACAATGGAACGCTAGCAACAGTGCTCGAATGCAGAGAGTCAGCACACCTCAACTGTACAAACAGGCCAAGACACGCAGCCGTACAACAGTACAGCGCGGTCAATCGCATAATAAACCCGCCCTTAGAAGGCTAGAATGGTGTCATGCGGCGCCACAAATACATTAGTTTGGAGAACGTTAAACGAGCTCTTCAGATGCGCGACGAAATTTCGTCTCCAACAGCTCGACCAGAGGTGATGTAGCTCCTCAGGTAGACAAACTTTTCCAAAACCTGCAGTGTCTAACCGCCTAGAGTGAGTGCAGGTACAGGGACCTGAAAGACGCGAAAAAGAGCTTTGCTTTCGGATGGGGAAAAGCCTTCCCATAGTTTGGCGCTACAATCACTAAGCTGCCTTATGCCATTTGAACGGTCTGCGTACTATCGCCCAGCAAGGAGATATTATCCGCATAGTCCAACACAATAACTCGACCACTTGGGAAGAACTGAAGGCCAAAGCTCAACGAGTCTTGCAGGGCAATTTTAAGACATCCTCAGAGGCCAAATTAAAGGAGAATTGGGAGATAGGGTATCTTTGTCGAATTCTGCCATTGACAGCAAAGGAAGGCGAAAGCGACGTCAGAAGGTACATACTACGCAGTACGGAAACGAACTTCTGGGGGAAGCCATTTCTAAACAGACATTGCCACAACGCAGTTATGTCGACAGAATAGAAGGCAACACGGAGAGTAACTTCCTTAGCGCAGTTTCCAGGTTGGAAATCACATGTGTAAACTCTGGAGTCGATAATGTGCTTGATGGTAAGTGACAAGTAGAGACTGCGAGAGCAAAAATGGGGGCGCATTGCAGCCGTATGAGACTGACTGCTCCGTCCTCGCTTTGTACCACACTGTCTGGTGTGAAAAGTGGGGAGATGCCATGCTTTACTTTACGAAGACTGTTGACATGTCTATACAGTATTTTGTTGTATGTCAGAAACGTTTAGGCGAGGAACTTTTGCGGTTAATTTGTCCTCACGAGCTAGTGTGTTGCAGTGGCTGAGATTAATTAAGAACTTGTCCCAACTCGCGGATTTAGAGTTAGTGTTGTAGGCAAGCCATGCTGCATCGCTTTTAGACATTCATTTTTACTCCCGCTTCTTAGAATCGAAGACAATGTTGCGAACTGTAGGGCCATGATCTCTGATGCGCCGTTGAAAATATCACTTTCAAGGTACTCTGTCCAAACGTGGTCATGGAGACTGATGACCTGGAATACTCAAGTGGATGCCTCGACAAACTCTTTTATGACGTGGTAGCCTGTGAGTGTACGAGTTAGTTCCGAGTATCCAGATGGATAACTTGCATAAAAACAAACTTGAAACTTATTACTACATGGTCGCTGAGACCTAATGGACTCACCCTCACTAACATGTCTGTCATAAGCTATACTTTTGTATGTGTTATGTACAATACGGACGGTTTATTTGCTGTCCTGGATCTAGGGAGTGAGTTGATAAGATTGTACAAGGGAATATTAGCGGTAAATTCATACAACTCAGCTTTGAACCATTTCTTGGGTGGTGCCGACGTATCCAGATCATGTGCATTGAATTCACGGGCGATTAGAAGGTGGCTGTATCTAGTGTGTCTTAGCCTGTTTAAGGCATGTATTAAGCTGGAATCCATTTCCGGAGAGGACGGTGGCGGGCGGTAAACGACAGCTAGGAGAATACATCGTTGTGTTTTGGTAACATGAATTTTCGAATCATCAACTATTGCACATTACAAGTCATTGCGATAGTAGAGAACGGCCCTACCTTCTCTGCTGTGGCGGTCGTTCCGGATGAGTGACATTCTTACTATCTCAACCTTGGTGTATCCAGGTTTCCCTAATGAAAGTTTGGTGTTAACCATTCGTGACCCGACGGACCCGCAGTTCGGTAAGTTTATTGAGGAGCCCTTGCGCGTTAGCGTACAAACATGAAAGTTTCTCAGATCTCAGCAATGTTTCGCAGATTGTGGAACTAATAGGTGAATTTTTGCCAACCGGTGAGCGGCCGGCAACTAATTGTTTTCAGTGGGTGTTTGGCGACTGGTTCGATGTCATGTTCATCGGCATCGTATTTACTTCCAAATCTAATCTTCTACCTACAGCGTAAGCATTCTGGTCACCTACATCACCAGTTGGTTGTTTAGGTTCATCAGACAGTCTACAGGCGCACTGTACTATTGTAGTTCCCATAATCTTTGGTTTTTTGGGTGAGTTGTAATATCTGCTTTCAGCCGAAGCTCAGCTGGCAGCGTGCAACAAAACATGCACCGTATGGTGAGCGACCGTGCTACCATATGTTTTGACTGCAGAAGCGCTTTCAACACTCCTGGACATTGGTAGTTTGATCCTGTGCGCAGCCATGACACCGACTTCCCTTGCACCACATTCTTAGAATTTGGACGAATAAAATACTCCGTTCCTAAGCATGATTTGCTGTTTCCTGCTCACCACGTGCTTCAGTTTCAGGAACGCTGTAGACAAGAATATTTCTGGTTACAGTTTCCTTCCGATTGCCTTCTAAGCTGTGCTTACTCCGATAACGCTCACCCCATGGTATATCTGGAAGGAAACAGATTCAACAGTGTTCATTTTTGAGCTTAACCTGTTTCCAGCAGAACTGATTCTACTTGTGTGATGGAGGTCAGCATAGCGCACAGAAGTCTTGGCTACGCGTAATGCTTAGAGTTAGGGGGTCCAGCGTTATTCGCATTAAATGTACAGGTTTAAACACAGTGCCGAGTAGGTTACTAATGATGTCGCACTATTTGAGGTCGCCAAATTACATACCTCTATTTCACGTCGACTTTGATACAGGGGAAATTGGAACCCAGTAAGTTCAGTGCAGGTTTGAAATTGATGAGAATATCCGTAGCTCAGGGTATGGATGCGGATTTTGAGCTGCTCCCTGAGCTGTGATTATTTTTCAGACGTTTCGTTGCCAGACAAGGCAACATCATCAGTGCGGCTTCAAGGGCCTGGTTTGCAGTGCCTCATAAGCGATTTCGAGGTCCATGTGATTTTTGATCGCGTTCTGCTTTGAATGACAGCCTTCAATGAACCCACTTCCTTTCCGGGTTTTGACCCTTCCGGGAATGCGTGCGTGCTGCACGTCGAATTGGTGGTTCTCGATAACCATATGCACTGATATCAGGGAGTTCTGATCGTGGCGACACATGGCTAGGCTGTGTTCGTGTATTCTTGGCACAAAGTTACACATACAGGATGCACTGTAGTTTACCAGAGCAGTTAAGTCAGCTTCCAAGGATGATACAGACTTTCTAAAAGCGAAGGTCATATTTGTTTCACCGATAAGCGAACAAGAGCCCCCGGAACTTCGACGTCCGATTAACTTTGCGGCTTTTGCAAAAGATTGCGGCAAAAATAAAAGCATGCACTATACTGCCACGCAGTACACACACGCGCATTTAAATATATATATATATATATATATATATATATATATATATATATATATATTGATTACAAGCTGCCTACGGATATTGCGCCATCGGAACCATGGCGGAATAGGAAAAGAGGGTTAGCTTAAAGGAAGAAAGGAAACAAACATTTCTGTCTAGTTTTCCTCGCGCAGTTTTTGAGTTTTTGATGTTTTTTTGGGGGGGGGGTGGAATGATTCATCAATGATTCACTAAAATTACGATGATGCTGGAAAATTTTCAAACCAGCACTTATCGAAGATGTGTATACGCACACCTCCCAACTGATTTCTTCCTTCTGAAATGTATGCGGATGTTTTCAAGTCGTTTCTAGTGCAAACCTGCAACCAATATCGACGTGCGTGGATAACACACTACATCCCGCGAGACAGCAACACATTGAAGTTCTAAATCGTCTAGTCAGCAACCGCGACTTTGTGCTTTCTCGACCAGATAAGGGCGCGCGTATTGTTATCATGAACAAAGTGGAGTACGTGAGCAAAATGAATGAAATACTGGCTGATGAAACCAAGTTTTTGAAGGCCACAGGTATGAAAGACAAAACAAAGCAGATTGAATCTCGACTTTCAAATACTCTCAAAAAGCTTAGAACCGATAGCTGTATTAACGACGCCGCTTATGAACAACTTCGATCAATAGGCAAGTTTATTCCAAGACTCTATGAACTACAAAAGCTCAAAAGCCCAATGAAAAATTCACCTACCACTCGATCGCTCGGTGGCTGGTTCTGATTCCGGTTCTGATTCTTGCACCTATTCGAAAGCGGATTGTTGTGCACAGTCTGCGAGATAGTTTTGAATTCCTCGATGTAAACGCCACCAATCTAAACATGTGTGGCCTGGATTTTACTTCTCTGTTTATCAACGTGCCACTGCTTGAGACTATAAATTACATTTGTGCGCATGTTGATGCACATCACACAAATGTGGGTATACCCACTGGAATCCTAAAGGAGTTATTACTCAGATGCATATTTAATGTTCAGTTTCTCTTCAGTGGCGAACTATACCGGTAGTGCGATGTGGTCGCGATGTATTCCCCACTTGGACTCTTCCTTGCCGGTGTTTTAATAGGCCATTTAAAATCAACAATCGCAGACCTCAGTCTATATTGTGGGTAGGTGGATGATATCTTTGTTTACCTTCAAGTCCCACGAAGCGTTGATGAGCTAACCAACACCTTCAGTCAGTCCCAACCAGCAATAAAGTTTATCTAAGCAGTGGAGGAAAACAGCCTCTTTCATTTCCTAGACGTCGCTCTGAGAAGACTTGATGAAGGTGCGCTGCAACTTCGCGTGTATAGGAAATACACGTGGACTAGACTGAACACAAATTGCTACAGATTCCTGCCTTTAAGGTTTAAACGGAACCTGATCCATACCCTAGTGAGCCAAGCTGAAAACATTTGATCGGAAGACATGTTTCCTGAGGAACTGGAGTGCATTCGCTTGGTGCTGAGAGAGAATGGATACCCCGAGATTATCATTAGAGCTAACATTCAACAGAAGAGCACACATCCTGTAGTATTGAAAGGAGAAAGTAAGCTGATATTCCCATAGCTGCCATACAAGTACGAAGTTAAGACGGAACTTCTATTTCATCGTCTTTTGTGTGCACTCAAACGTACTTACACCGCGGCAAGAATGCAAACGCAGTTCACTAGCACTCCGGTGGTGAAACTGAACTCAAATGATAAGGGGCCTGTTCACGACAATTCAATGTGTATTTATTCCTTTTTCTCCTCTTGTAGAGTAGAATACATTGGTCGTATGACTAGGCGTCTATCAGAGCGATTGAAGGAACGCCACCTGGGATGGCTTGGAACTGAAAGCAGAAAACCAATCAGCTCCTCATAGCCCCGCACCTCGATGGCACAGGGCATGTCGCTACGTCAGCTGACTCTTCCAAAATTATCTATCAAGTTCCGGCGAACCAATCGAACTACGTGCGCAAAACAATACTAAGAGCTGCTGAGGCAATTGTGATTCGACTGTATGACCTGGAGCTGTGTATCCGAAAGAAGCTAACTAGAGGGTTGGAACTTCCCTGGTCCAAACGTCTGACGACCTCTGACCCGCGAGGTCAAATTGTCGTAACCTAACGGACAGCCACTGACAGTAGTTAACTCGCTGATGGACTGAGGAATGGTAACGTCGGTCTACCCGTTTTGTTTTTAGTTGGCTAAAACTATAGCATCCTGAAAGGGAATGATGGAAAACATGTTTGGTTGCACTGATAATGGGACGCTAAACACGGGCACCTGACCTGACAAGTATCGTATTCCGCATTGTAAATGACAAACCACACTCTGTTGGATTCCAACTAAGCATGGCACAAATCCCTACCCATTCGCTGTCCCGACTCACATCAGCTGACGTCCTTGCGGTTTTCTTGCTGGGACTCCTGATAGTTTTGCTTTAAATCGCGCCTGACTGTATTGCGTAGTCGTCTACGTAACTGGTTGGACTTTAGTTAACTGTGAAGGCATTTGATCTTGTTTGGACCAGGTTTTACTTTGAGTACGGAACTATTGAATATTTTGTGGCGGATATGGTCAAGATCTGTATATAATTTGTTGCCCTAACTCTTCGTAAAAATAGCACCGTCGCGGATTTCCGGCTTTGACTTTTGAATTAACTCTGGAGTCTTAAGTGTTTGATAAATCTTGTGGATTTTGTGGGTCGTGTAATGTTCGTAAAAAGTAGAAGTCACGATTAAACTGCACACAACAATCTGCGTCGACGGGGAATCGAACCCCGGTCCCACGAATTACCGGTCCGCTGCTCTATCACTGAGCTATCGAGGGTTGAATCAATTAATGATTGATTTGACGGTAACGCTGCTTGACAATCCCGGATTTCCATTTGTGTTTCCAACTATTCACAAAAAGCAGTCATCTGTTTGGTCGGATTCGCTTTGGGAGCAGCTTATTTGATACAGCCACATTATGAAGTATTCACCCGCTGGGTTCATCATCATCATTATACATGTTAACTAGAGGGGAAAAACACCTCAGCTACTGTGCCGCAATTCATCAATGAACAAATAAAAAGTAAATGCAACAGATGCATGCCAGCTGAGCTACCAGCAGCGGATGGGCATCGTTCCGCAGAGCTAACAGTCGGCTACTAGGCAAAAAATACATTAATGTGTAAAACTATATTATGCTATGTAATTAAATCGTGGTTTGAGGGGGGTGGGTAAAAGGGATTGGGGAGCAAAAATATTCACATCAGGAACGCCACTGAGGTCGGCTCCTAGCCTTGTTAGCAAGTGTATCTAGCCAGACGAGTTCGTGCTTTTTTGGACCCCAACCAGAAGGCCGTGACCCTCCAACCAAGGCCAGCTCCGAAGTGGGGAATTACATTGCTCTCGACCAAGTCCTCACTTGCCAACTCTCCCATCCACACCCGCAGCGTGCCAACAACGCAGGATGTGGGTGCCGGTGGGCTGGCATGCGTAACACGTGGCCCAAAAATCGGCGCCTGCTGCGTGAAATGATGGTGCTGAGCGGTTCATTTCCTTTTCCTATGCCATAAACAAGGCGTTGAACACACTCGTTGCTCACTCGGTGTTCCTACCAGATGTGAGCTGAAATGCGAGGACACAGGTGATCAAACTTAACTAGGCTCTGTAGATCGGCTGACTTAACAGGCCACCTTTCACAACCGTACAGTAGGGTCGAAGGTACGGTTGCATGGTACACTCTACCCTTCAGTAAGAGAGTGATGTCGCGCTGGCGCCATAGGTGGCGAAGGCTAACAAAAGCACCTCTTCCTATACGTTTCGTGATCTCATCCTCGATCCCAAGGGCGCTGATACAACTTACCAGGCAGTTGAACTTTTGAACGATTTCTAGCTGGTCCCCACACAGTGCCAGCGCAGGAGGCGATCCTTGCCGATGTTGGAGGAAAGTTTTCCACTTGATGGTGCAAAGTAAAACCCGAAGCAGCTGACAACCAGTGCTAATCTGTCCAGTGCAGCTCGGCACGTTTGTGAGCTGTCACAGATGAGGGCAATATTGTCAGCATACTACAAGTAAAGAAGTCGTTCTCCATTGGAGTTGCTATATACCTTTTATGTCAGGTCCTGAATGCAATCTCCATGACTTCCTCAATAGCGAACATGAAGAGGAAAGGTGACAGCGGGCCTCCTTGCTTCACACCGCTGGAGATACTGAAGGGCACCGACAGCTGACCGTAAGCTCTCACTCTGCCTGAGGTACGCGCATCTAATGCTCGGATAATGTTTACATATTTGTCGGGCACACCTTTCCTGCGTAGACAGTCCCAAGGGACACATCGATCATATCGATCGATAACGGTGGGCTGCCAATATGTGTGACGGTGATCCGACACTTGACGCAAAGTATAGATGTGGTCGATGCAGCCACGACCCCGACGAAACCCGGCTTGATCCTCACGGATTTGGCTTTCACGAGCGCCAGTCTTTCTTTGATGGATTACAAAGCAATTAATTTGAAGGCGATGGGAATTAGACTGATTCCTCTATGGTTGCCGCATTCCGAACACGAGCCTCCTTTGAAGATGGGAACAATAACCTAGGGGCTCTAGTCGGTTGGGACAGTTTCCTTCTCCCACGGTTTCACTAGTGTTCTATCCAAAAAATGTAGCAGACCAGAGCAGCACCGGAACGTAGGTTTGGAGAAAACTGTCCGCACACGCGCGCAGTACAATTAAATCGATGGAATTTCGCGTTGCAACCAAACAAATGTAAGATCACATGATGGGCCAACGAGTGCTAAGTAGAAGTGTGAGTAGGATAAGCGAATCGAGGGCAAAAACAAAGCAAAGTTTTTGAACACAACATTGTCTCCTCCTCTGTTCGTAAAAATATAGGCACTACATGTCCATGAACGATCTAATTTAATGTCAGCACCCCGACGAATTGTCATGTGGTGTTATCATTTAAAGCGTATCGGTAGACAGGGTGACATATCCGACGGGAACGTCGTAAGTTTGTATTAGTTTGTATCGAGCGTTGTGTTGTGGGTATGTTCGTCTGTTCAATAGCACTTTGGGAAAGCGCTGTATGCAGCCGTCTTGTATTCACCCTTGTCCCATCAGCCAACTTGTACGTTTCTGGCGCATACACAGATTCCACACCGGTCGGCGGTCCGAATACGTTGCCTCCGTTCCGAGAACTGGGTAGTCACACGCGAACAAATGCCCTTGGATGATACGTTTTCCCAACGCGTGTATATTTAGCCTAGTAAACAGCCCGTTTTTCGTATTCTCTGTGATCGGCGGTTTCTTCCGATGTAAAGGCTGCATTTAATCGAGTTCGAATTGTTCGCCCCAGCATTAGTTCCGAGGAGGTACTTGCCTTTGCAGTATGTGGAGTGGTTCTGTAAACCTGCAACGCAGATACCAACGTATCATCCCAGGATTCGGCCGAAATCTGAAGGACTTGTAGGGATTCTTGCAAGTACCATTAAGTCGTTCGACGAGTCCATTCGCTGCAAGATTATAAGGTACACTCTTCGTGTGTCTGATACCATTGCGCCTTAGGAATTCAGCATAATCGTTACTTCGAAACTGTGGGCCGTTATCAGTGACTATTTCTTCTGGCAAACCGACCTTGCAAACAAACAACGGAACCACTTTATAATGACTAATGTAGTTACGTCCCCGCATAGAATAGCCTCTGGCCATTTGCTGTACGAACAAATAGCCACTAGTACTTTTCGCTTCTGCAGAGTGCATTGGCGAACGGACCAATAAAGTTGATGGCATTTTATGCCCATGGCTTCATCGGGTACAAGATAGACTGGACTGGAGCATTCAGGGACCACGTATTCTTATCGGATTGTTGGCAGACGTAACATACTTGAATAACCGCATCGATGCTGGAGTTCAAGTTCGGCCACCAATAGTATTGTCGTATCCGAGCTTCTGTTCGCACAATCCCTGGATGACGTTCATGCGCACATGCAACCACCAGAGGATTGAGGGTTGCAGGGACCACAAACTGCTCGCCTGTAATAATGCAGTTGCTCAGTAGAAAGCTCGTTCCGTACGGTATAATATGGAAGTAACTCAGGTTGGATCTTGGTACGACTGGGCCATGAAGTTGATATGTACTCGCGAAGCTTCGCTAGGACTGGGTCTTTTTCAGTGTGCTCTCATATCAGGTCAAATATTAGTGTAGGTGTTCCGTCTGAGAGCAGCGAAATCATTGTTGCTTCCTCTAAGTCCTCGTTTTCCCTTTCGTTGGACAGTGGGAGTCTCGATAAGGCATCTGCAAGTTGGTTAAAGCACCCTGGCAGACATTTTATTTCATAATCATAGTTCAATAAAGGTGAGTACCAGCGACTCAAGCGTACTGGCTTTTGGCATTTGTTACCGCGAATTAGTAATGTTGCAAGAGCACAATGATCGGTAAGCAAAGTGAATCGACGTCCGAATAAGTAAAAGTGCCATTTCTCACATGCCCAGACGCATGCGAGGACATGCTTCTCGCCGCCGGAATAATTTCTTTCAGCATCAGACAAGGTACGTGACATGTACGCGATCACTTTCTTCTCGCGATGGTGCAGCTGGAACAGAACTGCGCCCAAGGCAATATCTGAAGCACCCGTTGAAACAAACGTTAGACATTGCTCATCGAAGATCACTATCATGGGAGTGGATTCAATCATCGCTCGTATGGTCATGTAAGCACTGTCTTGTTCAGTGGCCCATAGAAACTCCTGGTTTTGGCTCGTCAACCTCCGTAACGACCCGGCAATATTCGCAAAATTCGGCAAATGTCGAAAGTAATAATAACAAAGCCCAAGAAATGTTTCATCTGCGTAACGTTGCATGGTTTTGGACAAACGAGAACGGCTCTGGTGTTCTGCACATTAGGCTTAATACCCGAGGTAGAAATAACATGTGCAATAAACTTGACATTGTGGTGCCCTAAAAGATAAGTGCTATCTTTCATGTACAATTTAATTTTTGACCGATTGTACATTACTCCTTCTTGTTTTAATCTTCCTTACAACCGGCTCGTCACTCGATAGCCTTGTAAGTTCCCGCGCTCACGTGTTCGCTCTCTTCTCGCTTCATCCGTCCGCTTCTTATTGTAGCCCATCGAATACAGTCCGCTGTGTCCGACTCCAATTGCCTTCTGATATCCGCGCTTAATTTCGCGCACTGTCTCAGACTAGTGCCAA
>CALYDF020005412.1:0-14383 GCA_944474145.2 Dicrocoelium dendriticum | reverse complement strand
GGACGATAGTCTGCAGGAATCTTGAACGGCTTCAGCCTTTAAAAAATCGGTGGTTGATTAATGCCACACTACCACACTAGTGAGAGACTAGTTAGTTCCTCCCAGCACTTAGGGAAACGAACTGTGAGAGTGGTTCAGCTAGCTTGGTGGCGTAGGCCTTCAGTGCCTTCGAGGCGGATGTTGTAGCTCCGGAGACTCTGCTCACGCAGTGAGAGTAACTTCCTTAGCACAATTGATGGGTTGAAAATAACATTTGTAAACAAAGGTGTCGGTAATGTGCTTGATATTATGGGACAGGTAGAGGTTGCGAGTTCGAAAATTGGGGCGTATTGCAGCCGCAGGGCATTAGCTGCTTCTTCGGCGCTTTGTACTCTACCGCCTGTCGTGAAAAGTGGAGGGATTCCATGCTTCACTTTACGAAGCTTATTGACATGTCCATTAAGCAGTTTTGTTCTTTGCCATGAACTTTTTGGCTAGGCACTGTTGATAAGTTACTTTGTCCTCACGGACAAGTGCAGTGCAATGGTTTGCGATTGGGTCAGGAAATTGCCCCAAGTCTCTGAGTCTGGGGTTAATCTTGTAGGCACGCCATGCTGCATCCCTTATCGCCAGGCATTTTCGAGTCCTTCTCCTTATATTGAAGCCTTTTCGCGGGCTGAAGGGGTTTGGTCTCTGATGCTCGTGCGAGTCGCTGCGTCTATAACGAACCTGCCACCAACGTGTAAAGGCGGATACTCTCCCTGTTTGCTAGGAATATCCCAGTAGCCAGCGCATGCCTTCTCCCGGCCGAAGTCCTCACTTTGTATCACATAGTGTCGCGTGTTAGCATTGACTCTTTGAGTTTGCTTCCGCGTGTTAAGCATCGGACCTATCTGATAACACCACCATAGTCCAAAAGCTATTTATTACTGTGCGACCGCTGACCGACTAATGGATCCTCTGTCTCGAGCCCATATCATTCACACCTTGCGTACACATCACTGTAGCTCACTTCACAAAGGACCTCCAGTTCAGTAGCCTACCATGCGAATCTAGTCATGCGCGGTTTTGATTTTAGTGTCTGATCTAGTGGGTATGATGGCACCTGCTATGTTACAAAGGCAATATACGCGATAGATCAAGCAAGTCTGTTTGAACTGTCACTGGGCGATGCGGATCACATAGCCATTCAAGTTAATATAGATTGATACGTCCTACCCCTGACTGCACTGCCAGTGAATACTTGAGCATGAATACACACACTGCCAGTGCCTGTTTTAGCCATTGTCATATCGCAGCCACCAACTCACTGGCATCCGTCCATCTCAAGAGACACCATTCCCTTATCATATCTTCGCCCCAGATGCGAACGTCCTCGGCGCGGGCACGATTTTCAACACTCATCACGAATCTAGAACATCACTCCTCATCACACCAGATGTCGTAGACTGCAGACTCTGTCTTATACTTCGAGCCCGACACGCCGCACATATCATCCGTCCGTGTAAAATCGACTTTTCACCGTGCTACGCAGGCTAGACGACTCCACTTAAACGTAATACTACCAAAATGCAGTAACATCAGCACCGGTCACGAAGCGAAGTCCACCAGATACACACTATACCACTCCTCTCTGCCTTTGTATGGTAAGACGACCTCATCAGCTTAGCCGCAAATCTCCAAGATTCGTACGCTACATGACTCCGCGCCTCATGAATCCAACAGAACCGATACCGCACCTCATCAGGAACCCAACCTCCATCGGGTTCTAACCACAGTATAACTTAATATCGTCTACTCTCGTGCAACACAGCCCTCCGTGATCGCAACCTGCACCAGCATCTGCCGACTAAGCTCATACTTCACTATCTCTTATACCATGAACGGAGCCTCTCAGCGCGCCTTCACGACTTACCCACTACATGCAACTATATAGATTATCCTACTCACGCTAACACCTACTAACGTAATGTCCTACAACCTGCAGTTCTATTTCTAACCACCAACCTCAGTGCACGATACTCGCTTGCGTCGTAAATAGTGCATATATGCGTCTCAGCGATCAGACACTCTCATGTCGATTTGGAGCACACTGAATATGAATTGCATTCAGTATAGTGATAAGGACATTCTAACCAACAGTTCGAGAGTCAAATCAATGTTCCTAACGGTTACTATGACCGTACAAATCTGCTCTACCTCTGCTGTGAAACAGATCTACCAGCGACTCCAATGTAGTGAATGTATACGGCTGTCATGTTGACAATCGTCCCACCGTCACACACTCCCTGGTTCTGCTTTGAAGCATCTCATTCGCAGTCTGACCTCATGTTCGTCCACATCGCACAACATTACTCTCCTATATACCAATCTGCAGAGAAGTGGTTTCTGTGAGCTGCATAACTATTATTGTCTTCTAGGAGGCATAGTCCGCTGCACCGCTCGCCCACGCTGCCGACACACTCATCATACCGACAAATCATCCTAGTGTGAGAGTCTGCTCACACATAAATACAACTATACACCTGTGTCAAGCCCGGTCTGTTTCTTAACATTCAGCACCATCCGTCACTAATGCACACCTTGTGGGTTGTACCTGTCGACCCCAATAGAGTTAGGCCCACTAAACTTCACAATCATAGCGTCTCGGCGACCATATATACTCTTTTACCGTTATAGTAGTTGTTTTTACATCTTGTTGATTGTTAAGCCCCGCTACGATCGTCTATCTCATTCTTGATACGTGTACCTCTTCCTATCATGCGACATCTCGGCAATGGGCTTGCTACGCTTAGCTCTTTCCGAGACATCCATCTCTGTAATCACCAATCACCCTCGCTTCCCTTTCCTCATGGTAGTTATCTTCATGCTGAATCACATGCTTTGGTTCCTAGGACATCCGTGAAGAATATCTCATGGCTTCCATGATTAGGCAGCTATTCCCCATTCGGTAGTCCTCATACGCGTGGGTTAACATCCGCCATAATGCTCGCCAATAGCGCGGTGCGCTCTGCACAGTTTCGCATCGGCCACCTCAGCACGTGTTCTCATTTCCTCGAGCATATCCCTGCCGGGACCAGTAGTACTGCACGTTTTACGTGTCAACGCTCTATATGGAGTTAGCCACAACCACGCATTACGAACAAGAGTGCACGGCCGCCGCACCTCCCTCACGCATACTATGTTTAGTAGTTGGGGTGTCGTGTATACGCAGCTATGTGCTACAGGTTTAAGTTCGACACACCGATCTTGGGTGCAATGCGTATACAAAAGAGAGCCGCATGCACGGGTCTATACTCCAATTGACTGCCTGTCCCTTCCACTCAAGATCGTCGCAATCTTGACTAGAGGTCGCGGCTGTATTGTACGTAATATTGAGCAATACTACTGCTCAGTACAGGTAGCCTCTAGGCGTTCTACCATCCCCGTCTCTTCGATATTCTACTGCTCGCTCGAGTCTAGTGACTGAAGTAATCGGAGATTTACCGCAAGAAACCGGTGGTGCTTGCACCGGGAAAACTCCGCTACGCTCCTCAGTTTCCGATCCAGTTGAGGGTGATGTTACTTTTATATGACGGCTCTTCTTGGAGGCAACCGTAACCCAACTTTCGCTCGTATCGGCTTGCTCTTTTTTAACGCATTCCATCGGGAGTTTGGAAGTAGCCTTACGTGTAGTTACTCCGATCGAACTGGGAACCGCTTTAGTCAAATGTGAGCTACATGTGGTATTGGGACAGCTGTTGATGTTCTGGACTCTAGGTGTCGTGTTGCTTACGGTGTTATTAACAACTCTTCGCGGGTTAGGAGAAGCACTTACGGGAGAGGATTGGGTTGCACAGTCTGCTATGCTTACTCCAACCCCAGTGATTTTGGTGGTCACCATTTCCTCAAACTTCGCTAGTAGCTGGTCATACTTCTGAGATAATAGGAGCACGCTTTTTATCAGTGGGATTGATGTGCATTCCACACAGAACCATAGCGAGTCTGGTTTGTTTAATAACTTGGCCTGGCTAGGTTGAACTCTGAGGCATCTCGCATGGAAGAACTTGCAACAGTTACGGCACAAAATGCCCCCCTTAACAAGTTTGGTACATGATCCACATAGGTCTTTAGTCCGTGGCACGCCGGGCATCACGCTTGTTGAGCAAATGTTACGAACCATTTGATTGACTCACCTTCTATGGTAAAAGGTCGTTCTGTTATTGACGTTGTCGGTAAGGTCACAGTGGTCACGTTGCAGTTGTGTACTTTTATACTGTCCTCTCTGGCGTGCCAGTTGAATGTGACAGCTTGAACGTGGGGCAGAATACACGAAGGTGTGATTGAGAATTTTCGTGGTTTAGCCTATCGCGCCGGGTGAATTTGCTTTTAGACCTGTAGCTGCACCGAGCAATGTTGGATTTGAACGAGTGACAGTTCGTTCGAAAGCCGTTGAAATGATCTATCGAGTGAGACCAAACAATGTCTCGGATGATTGGAGTTAGACAACTTTTGCCGCTTGGATATCGACGAAACACCGCCCGGAAGTTAGAAATAAGGGTAAATGTAGGATGCACTGGGGTATACTCGGGAAACTGGTATCACAAAGTAGAGCTTGTAAAAGCACGACGAATGAGTATTGATCCAAAGGTGTGCGACAAAATGTCGCTGAACCACAGTTAAAAAACCACGAGTGCACAAGTGAGCGATTAGCACGCAACTTCTCTCAAGGTCAACCAACTGGTCTACGTGATGCTGCAAGATCTAAACCACAGGTTGGAGACGCAATATTTAGCTCAGTCTCCGTTTGCAATCCCTCTGCAACCCCAATTATTGGTGTGTGTGAGACAAGCTTTCCCGGGTAAAGAAGAAAACAGTGTCGGATAAACAAGCGTGAAGGGTTTCTGTTAACTATCAGCCATTGAAGTGTTCGTCCCTCATCTGAATGGACGCTTGATTCCCAATCAAACCCGAAGTCGCTGGCCCCCCACAGGGCAGAGAGAAGACCGGATCGGACGAGCACAGCAACGGTTATATATTAGCGAATCACACGGTGAAATGGATAGTTCGTGAATGATATTTAAAGCGAACATGGAAAGCCCTGGAAAGATCAACCTACAGCCAATAAAGGAAAGCCGCTCTCGCATTAATTGCCCGCTTCTCTCTGTTGGCTCTGTGTTCGCCCCAATCAGGGCGGATGAGTTTGGATCGCCTGTCGCTGCGATGGGGTTCTTGCTTGTTCGCATCGCGTATTCTTTCCTAACCATTCCCCCATTTGAGTTGTGTTGTAAAGTTAAGCTTGGGGTTGACTTGCATGGGTGACACGAATTTGCGTCGTGTCTTCGGCCTCTGTGTTGCTAGGTTTCGGGGCGAATGTTGTTGTTGCTTTCGATATCTGGGTTGCTTTGTTGGGGCATGTTGGGGAGGCTTCGCTTCACCCGCGTCGGCCAGTATGTCCAAAGGTAACTGCGCTGCTGGTACTTGTTGTTGCAGTTGTTCGCCAGTCCCTGCCTCTAGCAGCTGATTGGCATGTCTTACCCAAATTGCCGTCCCAAACTGTATACCGTAGATCACGTTACCACGTTTGTATAGCACACGGCTCATAGCCCATTTAGGATAGCGGAAGCGATTATCTCTCTCGCCAGAACTTGTTGACCAACATTAAATGTTCGTTTCCGAGCACCGTGCCGGATGTTGAATAGACGCTCCATCTGATAGTTGCGCGACACTAACCGATCCTTCCTGGGTCTGAGAGCAACGTGCGGCACACGGATTTTCCTTTGAAACAATGTTTCAGCCGGAGACATTGCTTTCGGTGTCTGCGGATTCGGAGTTGCGCGATACGTCAGAAGAAATGTGTCAAGAATCTCCTCCAAGGTACTTTCCCCCTTCATTTTTAACAAAGCTCTTTTGAGTGTATCCAAATTGCGTTCCGCTGGGGTGATTGATCTGGCTGCATATGCCACAGCTTTCTCCGAACCCTTGGGGAAAATGTGGGATATGACTTCTCCAATTCCGTAGTCTGACGCATCAGCAGCAAATATGATCTCCAGCTCCGGAATGAAATGCGTTAGCAATAGGTCAGAACATAATTTAGACTTGACATTATGAAATGCGGCTTGACATACAGGAGACCACATAAATTTGAGATCCTTTACCAGATGTTTATTCAGCGGTCCTCGTAGCCGATGCATTTTAGCCACAAAGGAGCTGCAATAACTGATCATTCCTCAGAATGATTTGAGCTTCGCGACATTGTCAAGGGGAGGCATTTGTTTTATGGCACTCATGTTGGAAGGATCCGGACGACTGCCATCTTTGCCGATGATGAATCCAAGATACTTTACACACTTCATGCCGGTATTGCACTTTTCGGCTTTCAAGTGAAAACCGTAATCGTTAACGCGATGGAGAAATGCTTCCAGTCTTTCCGTCAGCTCTCGAAAGGTAGACCCTTTGATTATGATGTCGTCCAAGTAAGCTGCGACTCCTGATAACCCAGCTAACATCGTATCCATAATTTGTTGAAAAATCGCGGGAGCTGATTTGACACCAAACGGCAAACGGTTGAACTGGTAAAGACCTCGGTGCGTATTGATTGCCAGCAACTCCTTTGAAGCATCGTCGACTTCAATTTGAAGATAAGCATCTGATAAATCTAGCTTTGCAAAGTAAGCGCCACCACTGAGCTTAGCAAATAAATCTTCTGGGACTGGCAAAGGATACTGGTGCATTTTCAAAGCAGCATTCAATCCCGTAGAGTAGTCAGCACAGATACGAACGGTTCCATTGGTCTTCTTGACGACAACAATAGGTGCTGCCCACGCTGAATAGTTCACAGGTTGGATGACGCCGGCCCGCTCCAAACGATCAAGTTCCGCATCAACAATCGGAAGCGCAGCGTACGGTACCGGTCTTTTGGGTCGGAATACGGGTTTGGTACCGTCTTTGAGAGCAAGGCTTGCTTTGGTCTTTGTGTATCTTCCCAAGTCGTTGCAAAACACAGACGGGTGTTTCTTTCCTAACCGCTTGATCAGGTTGTTTGGTTCGTCACCTTCCGAAGAAGAAATATGTTATGGAGCTGAAGGTCCTGGCTCGTTCCTATAATTTTTGCACTGTTATGGCTGATAGTATCATCCGGGATAGAATGGCGCTGGGGTCCATGATAGAAAAATCACCAAGCGTCTGTTGAGGCAGCGGTGGTTATCGCGCAGACAATGTCTTGCTAAATGCCAGAGTCTATCATCAGCTCACACCAAATCCAGCAAATGCGGTTAAGACTGAAGTAGGGCTATGTGCCGTTTCTAAGTTACCTGCTAAAACTGCGAGGCCTGTTGGAAAGACACACTATAATTTGCAAATTGTGCGTCTCGAGACACCCGAATGATCACTATCCATGCCTGGCGTGGAAAAGAATTTTTGTCAGATGCAACAGACGGAATCATTTTGCTCGATGTCGACAGTCTTCGAAAGTGAATGCTCTCAATCGTGACACAATCCCCTCCTACTTTGAACTGTCAAATAGCAACGTGTAGCAGACTGGACCACAGAATTTCGTCTATGCAAGCTTATTTGTTGGTAACCAGATGGTGCGTTGTCATTTGGACTCGCGTGCCACCACTAATGAAATTCTAGCGAAACGGTACCCAGGAATTCGTGTGCGACCAGATTAGCGATTCCTGCGCAAGCGGAACGGTTCTAAGTTCCAGCCGAAAGGTTTAGTCGCATTCAAAGTGATCAATCCCAAAGACGGCTGTTCACATCAGTTGGATTTAGTTGTCGCGGATGAAGAGCTGACGCCGATTTTCGGTGTTTGTTTCATCCAATGTCTTGGCTTTATTTATTTTAACCATGACTTTTTGGCATGTATGTGAAGCGGAGACAGATGTTAGTAAACGGTATCCGTCGTTTTCAACCCAGGTTTGGTGCCGTTTGAAGATTCCGTTGGTTTGCCAAAAGATCCGTCAATAGGACCGATTGCTCTACCAGCTAGAAGGGTCAAATTTCATTAGGTGATGGGTTTACTACCGAATTAAGTAACTTGACTCAATAACACATAAACGCTGAGGTCGGCAAACCGACAGATTACGTTAGCCAAGTCGCAACTGTTGCGAAAATGGAAGGTAATTTGCTTCTGTGCGTAGATCCTAAGCCGTTGAATGAAGCCATGCGTAGAGAACGCTATACACTACCAACTTTAGAGGATGTCCTGCCAAGTTTGGCTAAGGCGTAGTACTTCATTAAGGTTAACCTTTCACCGACGTTCTGGAATGTTGTCTTAGATGAGGAATCCAATTTACTGACGACGTTCGCCACAGGCTTCAGGCGTTTCCACTGATGAAGTTTGCCGTTTGGTTTGAAGGTTTCGCTGGAGAGATTTCAAAAGCGGTTATTGTAAACTGTTGAAGACCTCGACACTGTCACGTCTGTAGCAGAGGTTGTACTGATTTACGGCTCAACCGAACCCATGCGTGAAAAAGAACCTAAAGCTTCGACGTGAGAATGTTCAGCTTCGGAGACCGTAAGTCATTTCTCACGGGCACGTTCTAACATCCGAGTGAATAAAGATTGATCCAGGGAAAACCAAGGCAATGCTGGAGATGCCACAATGTTGAACAATGAACAATGGTTTGTAGAAAGTGGAATTCACGATTAAACTGCAAACAATAATCTGCCTCGAAGTGGAATCGAACCCCGGTCCCACGAATTACCGGTCCGCTGCTCTACCACTGAGTTACCAAGGTCTGACGATCAGGTGCGCAATTTAATACATGACTTCTGCTTGGTGCGCGACGTATTGCCAATGAGTTCACAGTATCTGTCCTGGTGTTGCAGATTGGCTCACAAGCAATCTACCATCGCCCTTTGGACATCAGAAGGACAGATACTTCGGTCCATTGGGAAGTGACGAGGGAGTGAGCCAATCTCCAAAACCAGGACAAATACTGGGAGCTCATTGGCAATATGTCGCTCACCAAGCGGAAGTCATGTATTAAATTGCGCATCTGATCGTCAGCCCTCGGTAGCTCAGTGGTATAGCAGTGGACCGGTAATTCGTGGGACGGGGGTCGATTCTCCGTCGAGGCAGATTATTGGGTGCAGGTTAATTGTGACTTCTACTCTCTACGAACATTACACTACTCAGAAACTTCCACAAGTAAACAATGATTTAGCAAGGGATAAAAGCAAGTGCTTGGCACCTCCGTAGGATAGTTGAGGTGAATATGATGAAATCAAATTATATCTGATTTATCTACCGAACGTCTGCCTAGATGAATATTCGATAAATTACATCAATATAAAATGTAAAATAAAAGCGAGCGTAAGCGTTCAGAAAGACACTGGGGTGCAGTGATCTGTGATGTAAAGCGTGAGAAGAGTACAAGACGGTCGCTCACCTGGGATAATTTAGTATATAGATCCCGTTGGAATGCATGCTTAGCGTAATCGACAATAGAGGAGTTTAGGTAATGAAATGCTGGAAGCTGAGAGCAACATCTAATCATTTTTTGAAAACATCCAAGGTAGGAGAGGATACAACTGAGACTGGGAGTGCGCTCCAGGGTTGGCAACTCCCAAGGGAAAAGTAATTCTGTCGACACACTAGACGGTTATATGGTTCCTTCAAAGTTAAGCAGTTACCCCTGAGCTGCGTATTATGGCTAAGTTTCAGCAAATAGCGGCATACGTGGTTGGGGTCGTTCGGTATCTGATAAGCTAATATGAGACCACCGCGCAGCCTTCGATAGCCTCCGCAGAAAATTCCCAGCAACTTCAGCCTTCGGTGGTAAGAGTAATAGCGCAGGCCCCTTACATTCTTTGTTGCACTTCGTTGTGGTGCCTCTAACGCTCCGAGGTTGCGCTTTAACCAAGGTTGCCAAGCTTGGATAGCGTATTCAACATGCGGGCGTACGTAGGCATTGTGCATCATTGGGAAGATTGGTGGGTCAAATCTCCTGAATGTCCTTCGTAGTATGCCGCCGTGCTGGTTGCCTCTTTTCGCAGCTAGCCCAGTCTGTTTTGAACAGTTGAAATCACTCTGTACGAGCACAACAAGGTTACGTTACTGGTAGCTGGTCTGCAATCCGTTTGTCCCAAGTAAATAGGTGTAGTTATGTCTATGGCGTAATTGTACAACGCGACATTTGTCTACGTTGAATGGTAGAGCGTTTTGAACTGACCAGTTCGACACTGTGTTAAGATCGCGTCGTGGTCGTCCGGTCCTCTGATCCTTCGCCATATCTTGATATCATCAGCGAAAAATAGGAAATCGGAAGCAATTGATCGCGCCAAATCGTTAATGAACATCAGGGATAGACGAGATCCAAGCACCGAGCCTTGTGGTACTCCACACGCCACATCGATTTCATCAGACAGTGTTTCTCGGACTTTCAAAACTAGCCGTGGTTCTTGTAGAAAATTGCTGATCCACTTCAGGATTGAGTCGCCAATGCCGTAGTTCCGAAGCTTCTGAAGGAGAATTCGATGTTCTAAGCGATCAAACGCTTTTGAAAAGTCCAGGTAGATGACATCGACTCCTACTCCATCATCAACAGCTTCAGTCCAGCTAGTACGTGCAATTAATAGGTTAGTATTACATGAAAGCCTTTGACGAAAGTCATGTTGCTCTGGAGCTATTAAGTTGTGGCTATGCAGATACTGCATCAGCGCAGCTGCGATGATTGAATCCATCATTTGGATAGTAAAGAAAGTAGTGTTATTGGACGGTAGTTTGCAGGGTCAGTGCGACTACCTCCTTTATGGATAGGAGTGATAACCCCTCGCTTTCATACTGGTGGAAAATGGTTCTCTTCTAGACATCGCTGATAGAAAACAGCCAGTGGTTCTGCTAGATCACTAGCTACCGCCTGCAAAGCCTTTGGTCGGATGTTGTCAGCTCCGGGAGAACTGTGGATACGCAAGGATAACAACTTCTTCAACACAGCTTTCGCAGTGAAGGTGATGTTGTCTAAACCCGGCAGTGGAGTATTAGAAATGAGGAGAATGTTTGGGCTCGTTACCTGCTGGAAAGTTTGGAAGTAATGAAGCCGTAGGAGATCAGCTGCTTCCATTGCTGATTGCGTGCACCCATCAGCCGTGATTAGTGCTGGACACCCTCGCTTCACCTTTCGAAGGCCGTTAACGTGACTGTCCAGAAGTTCGCACTACTTGCAAAATCGCTTCATTAACTCCTGCTGATAAGTGACCTTGTCTTCGCGGATCAGTTTCACACAGAAGTTACGATGTGTCAGGCATGCACTCCAGGTTTCGACATTCGAGCAGCCCTGGTGATATCGCCATGCCAAATCCCTCCGGGACATGTATTTACGTGTTCTGCTCCTCAGAAATGACTTATGCTTGATTTTGGTTGGAAGGACTTCTCTTCGGATGCGTGCGCCACCAGTTTGCTAAACGTCCTTGAAAAGGTTTCCCAGGCAACATCTGGGGGCATTCGGTTAAGAAAGTCCAAGATGTATCCTTAACAAGCTTAGATAACACATTGTAGTGCGTGACAGTATGCACTTTATCATCCTCCTTTCAGGGTACTCCGCATAGCATATATAGTCAAAGAGTAGAGTAACATGATCACTACGACCCAGTGGTGTGCTTGTAACTATCCCGTCAACCATGAGTTCTTCGTTAGTTAGCACAAGATCCAGTATCGACGGCTTGTTAGCAGTTCGAAATCTGGTGGGAGAGGTTACGTGGTTGTACAGAGGGTGGCTAGCAATTAGCTCTTGCAAGCAGGCTTTAAACTGCGTACCGTCGGTTGCCGGCGTTTCTATGTCGTGCACGTTAAAGTCTCCAGCGATAAGAATGTGGGTGTAGGACTTGTTCAAAGCAAACTGAAAAACGTGGTTCAGTTTGGAGTCCATTTCCGACGTTGAGTTTGGTGGGCGATAAATCACGGCTAGTAGACATGTGTCCTTGTTTCGCAACCATAGGCGGCACCAAAGCGAATCAGGAGCTCGGATTTCCGGGTGATCGATAACTTCACATCGGAGGTTTGTATTATAGTAAAGAATCACACCGCCACCCTTCCGGTTCTATCGGTCCGAAGCAGCGACATACCGGGTAAATTGATCTCAGAATCGGTTATCTCAGGGTTTAACCATGTCTCTGTAATCATGACGAGGTCCCGCGGTTGTGAGGCATGGAGTTCTCTAAGTTCGGCCAACTTGCTTAGAAGGCTTTAGGCGTTTGTGTACATGCAAGATAGGGCTTTTGTTGTCAGGAGTGCGTTGACGGATGTCAACTTTGTGTTAGTTTTTAAGCCGGCCGTTAGGTGGCCGGCCATTAATCGTTTTTTGGTTTATGTATTTCAGTCATGTTGCATGGCATTATTGAGCGTTCCTGAACAGACGTTTCACTCGTGCTGTGCTCTGTCCTGTGTGTGCCGTGGGCGCTGTTGTGTCGGTCTCTCCGCAGGACTGTGCAAATAAAGAATTTGTAGCGTTTGCAAGTTCCATCGAATTGCTTCCGACTTTTGGCGTTCGCCTGCTGCCTTTAGCCGGATCTCTGTTGGCAACCTAGCTCGAAACTTTAACCAGCTATCCAACAGAACTTGCGTCATTCCCTCGGAGTGTAGTATTACTTTCATTAGCCTTGGACCGCAGCCCTTGTAGTTAGGTGATGACGGAACTCTTGTCAGGGATTTGGCAATAACATTGTCAACAGAGAGTGCTTCGCGGATGTAGCACCACTGCTCTCGGTCATGTGTTTGCGCATCGTGATCAGAAGAATGCAGAAGCTCGGGAACACCATGAACAAATATTGTTTTCTTGCTATCCCTATTAGGAATGCCGCGTTGCTCAACTGCTTCTTTTGGGCGATCTTTCCAAGGTAGATCAGGTAATATGCGCACTCCGCTCGGTGAGTTGCGAAGACGAACTGCTGAGAGCAGGACAGCCTCTGTCTCATCTGCTGAGTCTAGTGTTACTCGAAAAATTCGAGGTTCACCAGAGTGCACTGAGGTCGGATGACGCGCTACGCGTTGCAGCATTGCAGGCTCAACCCGAATACCAATCGCCTCGCAGATGGAACTCCACTGGTTGCGATCGTCTTGCAACTTGCCTTTTATTGTGCCAGATTTGGATTCGGGAACATTGGTGCACACGAGAGTTAACGCAGCGTGGTTTTGTCTAGCGTGTGTAGCTTTATACTTTTTGCCTGCAATTCGGGTTGTTTAGAAGGCACCACTGGAGTTGACGGTGAAAGCTGCTTTGCGCCACGCGTGCTCGGTACTGAAGATGGACCTATGTGTGTCGCTCCCGGTGTGTTTGTCGAGGCAATCGATGCGTACGTTACCTGCTTGTTATCTGTACCGGATTGCCTTCGGCTCTGAGCTGTCGGTGTCATGGCTGAATCTCCAAGCGAAGCGTCTATGGTTGGAGAAGTGGAAGCAGGCATGTTTGAGGCTTATCCACTTATGGGAGTGAGGGGACCCAGTGAATTTAGAGTCTTAGACTCTACAAAGCGGTTGGAGCATCTAGCTCTCTTCTTCGGATTAAATTCAGAGCTTATTTTGTCTTGGTGAGGTATTATCGTGGCCATATTTACCTCCTTGGGATCGATCTTAGTATTTACAAAATGCGCGATTATCTCAGTCATCCTATCGCACTTTTTCATGAGCAAAGATAAACAGCTGGCAACTGGGATGACTTCACATATTGGGCAAAACCAAATTGTGTCAGCAACTTGGTTTGTCTCTCTACTTCTTGGCCGGATTTGCCTGCACATTGCGGACAGTACGATCTAATGCAGCCAGAACAGGTAATACTGATCTTAAGGACTTCACTACAATTGTCCGCGCAACATAGGCGACGTGGAACCATTGCAATGCTAGTCGTCCTCTTATTGTTTATAGCAAGGTCTCTCAAAGCACTCACCTTGATGAGTGTTCTTTGCGCTAGGGTAACGCACGACTGGGTCAGAACACGCACACGAATTGAGATTTGTTCAACCGCACCAAGGTCAGATGGAAGAGGATGATGGAGGTCGTAACACGCAGACTGTCGGGTTCTGCGATCAATCGACTTGCAGTTGGACACACACATCCACACAAAGGGGCCTTAAGCGACGATGCAAGTGGAGCGCTGATAAGCGTCCGTAGAGCTGTTCAGTTGGTAAGCGCAGCAAAAAGGCTGTAACTTTACTATACTGCAACTTGTAGGCGTGGTTGCCGCGTAGTTTGGGAACCCTCAGCTTCTCCTTCCGAATAAGACCAAAATCTTTTCCGAGAAACCGGTGTGATGTAGTTACACAAGTGGAATTCGGCAAAGGATTTGCCGAACAATGGGAACTGGAGCAAGCGTATAATCCACACACGTTAGATCCAAGAGTTGGGAAGCACTGAAAGGAGCTCGTCAAACTGGTTCCAACGAGCGCACGCACAATATTGTGTGTGGAGAATTAGAGTGGCCAC